>JACJUY010005442.1:39863-53201 GCA_014220935.1 Platorchestia sp. MABIK | reverse complement strand
CCCCCCCCCTTGGCTGCGTTACTGCCTAATTCATTTAACCTAGTCGCGCACTAGACTGATCAATGAACTGGTTCACTCAAGATTCGATGCTTAATTCATTTCGATGCTTTCGTGGCGGATTCATTCATTTGTTGAATTTAAATCAAAGAAGCGTAGTTGACAATTGAACACGAAAGGTGTTGCTTGGTGGCACAGGTTAGGTTTGTCTGCGTATACCTAGCAGGGAATAGACTTTTTACCTCAGGGCCACGACCAGGTCACCCATTGCTTGATGTCCGGCCCTGTCTAACTAAACATTGTGCGTGCTTTTCAGTATGAAGGAAGTACATGTACAAAGTGGACGATTGATAAAATGACGTGAAATTCAAAGCACGAGCGGACGTGACCATGAAATTGAATTCAATAATTGAGCAAGGCTCTCGAGTGACTGAGCAAATAGTCAGCACATTTTCGGACGCGCTTCTTACATTTCAAGACAATGCATCAGCACAATAATGATTGCAGCTGTTGAATAAAATGGGATAAAATATCATTGAGAGATGAAATATGATTGCTTCCTGGCTCGCCGATGTTCTATGCTTCACTGAAAGTTTGTTGGCTGTACGACACATTTCAAATATATGATTTAGTAACTACCATTTGCTTTGAAAAAATAAACGTGATGGAGACAAGATCACGTATGTCTGACAACATATACATTCAAGACTGATTACAAATGTTAGGGTAAATCGTTATTGTGTAGAAATCCTCTTCATTGAACTATTGAAAAGCGGTTACCGTATTGTTTCAGTAACGGTTTGCATAGCGTGTTGTTCGCGTGAGAACGGCGAGTTGTTTTAGGAACTTGTCCTCCTTGAAAGAACTCTGTTATATTACAGAGATATTTAATCAGTTATATTACAGAGATATTAAATCAATTTTATTGCCTGAACGCCATTATTTGCGGCCATTTCAATTATGATTTTCTCAAACATGAGGACTGCAAAGAAATATTCAACTTTTGCAACGTAATGCACTCTATATTTTTACTTCCTGTTATCATAATGCCTACTCGTATCTCGTCAAGCTCTGCCACGCTTCTTGATGATATGGTCGTGTCAGACCTATCTTACTTTCTTACTGAAATACTAACTTTTTGGTTTATATGATCATTATCCCGTTATTTCTGGTTGACAAAAATATTTTTTATACCTGCGTTCCACAGCAGGCTGAAACTTACTAACACTGATGGATGAAATGAAATCAATTTAAGAGAAGTGCGTAGTACGATAATGGTGAATTAAATGATAATCCTGTTTTCTTATCTCACGCTAAACACCTATTGCATTCGAACAGTGACGTTTAAGTTAAGTGTTCTAGAATAATTCAGACGGATAACGTGGAATAAAATTTCCATAGGATGCCCCAGAAGTCACTGAACTTAGTCGGGCTTGTATGTTGTATTTTATCATGCACATTTAAATAGTTCAAAATACTGATTCCACTGATGACATGAAGTGCCTAAACTGTTAAACTGTTCAAATATCAGGCAATGCGTTCCGCGTGGTGGTCGTTACCGCACGCTGCATTTGAAAAACCAAGTCAGCATTTGAGTATCGTGCATGCAAGAACAAATACAACACATAAAGCTGCTGTGGCTTTCTTAAAACTATGATGATCAATTTTTTAGCGTGCAATATATCATTGTTACAGTATCAGGCTATTTAAAACCATTTAAAAATCCATTCATAGTTAAGAGGCATAAATACGTACACCAAGAATACAAATATTCCATCCTGACAGTTAATTCTAAGAGAAATAATTAAGTCAGTTAGTCAGAGTGGACAGAGTCTTGCTTCGGAAGTAGGTCTCTTGCAGTCCCTTGTGCGAACCTCAACTTCTTTCGATAAAAATTAATTCCTCTTACGCGAGAAATTAGAAATTTGACTCAGAGTATGAATACCTAGGCATGATTTTTATCCGCATTAGTTAAGGCTCTCATAAAATGAAGCTTAAATCGATGTATATAAATGTTGAAGATAGAGTGTGTCTCGGAATGACACTTTTATAGACGCAATGCGTATCGGAGTGACATTTTTACAGACGCAAGGTCACTCCTGACTGACGGTCAGCGGCACCGCGAGCTGCCCATTTAAAGCGGCTTCTGAGCGTTGCCTCGGTCAGTGGACAAGCTGAGTCTGTGGAGTAAGGTGGTGAAAGTGCTGTTCATCATTTCCATTTGACAGGTAAACTCTTCACAGGTTTAAGCTCTCGGTAACGTTTACCGTGTGTATAAAAGTTATTGATGTAACTGTGAATAATGATCTTATTAATGCTTGAACACTAATAGATAGTTACAAATACTCATTCATTTACAAGTACTTAAAACTACCGAATTTTTTAAAAGCAACGATAAGTTCCAGCTTCATTTAAAGCTTATCTCGTATTCACACCAGGGTCAATTTTACATTTTTTTTCGTTATCTTATCGAAGCGATGAATCGCCGCTCAGAAGTTGCAGTTTTGCTTGTAAGATGTGCTCGGCCTGAAGCTTTGCATCGAAACATTCGTCAGTGGGATTGAAATTGTACTACGTAGAATCTTTGTTCCCAGAATGGTATAAAACACCTAGGGTCTTCCAATAGTTAACAGATACTCTTAACAAATTATTAGCAGTTTCCGTCCAGTTACTTGAAGCAGGTAACTAGTTCTTGATTTACGTTGGCTATAGGATGAGTTAAATTCTTTCGTGCAACATTCCTTGCAAAATACGTAAAAAGCGTGAGGTTGTCTGGTTAAAAGAAAGAATTTCTCGATGAGATGACGGGAATTCTGAATGCAGAACATGAGCTGTGTTATCTCAGCAGCAATCAGAGATAGTGGATTGGCCTTTTGACCCGCGAAATTTTAAAATTCGCCATGAATTTCCGTACAAATTTCACGAATTAGAAAACTTAGAACACATATCGGCGCATCGAACAGCCCTGTTGTCTATTCACCTGCTGGAATGGGACATGTGATGCTGTCTGTCAACTCATCCCTCGGAGGATAAGACCTTCCACTCCTAATCTTCTTACAAGACTCTTCTTTTTTTCCTTCCAAGTTAATTTTGTCTGGTTTCTTGTACGTGTCGATGCTGCCGGGAGTTTCTGTGATCAGAGACACCCAAATTGTACGTTCCAATAATTCTAAAATTTTGTGGTTCATAAAATGCTTTTGGATTGCTGAATAGTTCCAGTGAACTCATATAAGTTAATTAGATTTATTGCACTCGTGCAAGTAAAGAACAAAGATGTGAACTCTATTCATGTACAGCGCAGCATTAATGAAATTTACTGTAAATTGCGAAAGAGAGAAATTCACAAATATAACTGAGGTGATTGAGTTTATAATAAAAATCCATCAAGGGAACCAATTTCTAACTGTGGCTCAACTGAACTTGCAATACATACAGATGAAAATTATTCCGTTCCCTCGCAGCATTTTTCTTGTCAGAGCTTTCAGTTTCTTCTGCTAGGAGCTTTGAACCTACACAGTAGTTCATTATGAAGCTAAAAATTTCATATTTTTGCTGGTTTACCGAGATCTTCTGTTTCATCATAGAGATATACTGGAAAATTCTGAAAAATTCATAACTAATTAACTTATTTCTCTGTACGTACTTTGTGATATTAATTTTCTCCTCGGGCTTGATATTATTCAACACATTTTGTAAGCCATGACAGTACTCAAGCTGGCAGTATTCAAGACGCAAGACACACAAACAAAAGGAAAACAGTAGCCTTGTGCCGGAAAACGGGCGTTTAAAGGATCAGCAAATCTTTCTTCCATCGCCAGAGCAAGAACCACTCGTATAATATCCGTTCTTTCTTCGTCAAAATATAACGAATAAATATTTCTTTCATTATCAGGAACCAGCTTTCTTATTTTCCTGTCTGAAATGTGCAATGAAATAGATAACATCTGTTGTTAAAATGAGATAAAATTAAAATTACAAATTCAAATCTAACCAAATCGTTCCTATATTAAAATTTTTGAATATCGCTTCATATACATTTACTAACATCTGTTCATCCCTTATAAACGTATTAAATAGAAAAATCATCGCTAAATCGCTAAACCAATGGAAGTTCATTCGTAATCGACGTGTAGAAAGTTTGTAGCTTCTTGTTACTTCTAGACAACATCGATCTCTTAGAGTTTTCATAATAATACTAGAAAAATAATAGCCAATTAACTTGTTTCTCAGTTGTATCCATTACGTACTCTGTGATATTAAGAACGCAAGCTGGAAAATACACGTGCCTCCATAAGCGATGGGGAAATTAACAGTGAACTGTCACTACGCGACGTCCGGGCAACATTCATCATCAGCTTATTGCGTGGGCGAACATGGCAGAAGAACTCTAATTTAGAAAAAATTTATACCGCAGTTGAAGATTTGCAAATCACGAAATGGTCTTGATTTCTTCTTGAGTGGCATAACGCTCATTTTGTATTAAGAATAATAGAACATAGGGTATCAAGTTGGCATGAGACTTCGTCGCTTAATTTCCGCATGCGACTATTTTGGTAGCTATCGAGGCTCTACATGTTGGGCCGAACGCTTTTCCTCGTGTCTACCTGATACCTAAGTCTTCCTAAAGCACCAAGAGATTCAAATCTTCATGTGTGATGACCATATTACTGTAGTTGTATCATTGTCTTTATTTCTTTACATTCTCTCTGAATTTTTCTGCTTTCGTTCTTTATTCCTTTGCTCTATCTCGCTATTTATTTACTTTTTTCTAAATTTACTTGTTTACGCTGTCTATTTTTTAGCTTTACTTCTCTTATTTTTGTGGAATTTTTTATGTTCTTTCATTACTTATTTGCATTTTTTGGAATTTCTCAGCCTTTTCTTCGCTTTATCTTTCCCATTCTAGTGACGTACTATGCAACACTTGACTTACGAGGCCAACAACCGCATGTAGCCGTCGTGACATATGCAGGCAGAGGTGGTGCAAAATCTGGGATATCAGAGGCGAGGGTCGAAACTTTGGCCTAGATCGCAGTTCTTGAATATCGACGCTGCTAATGCCTTGGATTTTTAATTTAAGCTCTGAGAGACTGTGACCAACTGCCTCTTTCGCATTAATATTTTTGGCATAAAATTTCCCCATTCGGATGCAACATTTCGAAAATTTGAACTTTCTAATAGTTGAATTAGACAACGCATGTCCTCCTTTGTACTCCTTATTGCGGTAGATGTGCATATTTTACACTTGATTATAAACATCCATCATTTTCCGAATATCAATATTGCATTCGTGCTCGCTTTTAACAAATTTGCTATTAAGGTTTCCAAATTTTGGATTTTGAATGACGCGGACGCATAAAGTCATGCCCTCATTGGGGTCTTGTTTGCGCTTCGGTACCAACCGAAATGATGCATCACAATTGATGCATGGTTGGCCAACGAGGTTTGTTCTGATGTATCACATTTAACCCTTTTCCTGCCAAAGTTCGAACACTTTAGGGGAACTTTTCAGGAATAAATATGGTCAGTGCCCTGAAATACCAGGGAAATTGCTTTAGCGTGTTTTTTTCTGCATAAGCAGGTACTTACTTTTTTTTTTAAATTATAAAAACTAATGTTTTGTTAAAAATGTATGCTAAGCGAGACAAATCTTCGACAACAAAAAAATGGTTGAAAAACTTTAGGAAAATATGAATTACGTTTTTGCCCAAACTTATCAGCAAATCAGTGAACGCACAAAAAACTTGCCCAAGTTGAATAACAAAAGGTTTTAAATACTCTTGTGTTGCACAGACCATGCAGCTTAAACTGAATGGAAATCAGAAGCAAACAGCGCGTGCAAGGCTTCTGGAATCTCTAATAACATAATTACATGAATGCTATTAATTGCCCTAATTTTGCCATCTAGCTCAAAATAATTCCGTACTAGTTAAATAACCTTAAAATTTTTGTTCAATTTTCCTAAACTGGAATCCCAAGCCATCTGGAGCGAGTAGCCGTCAGGCAACATAGGGTCATGATCTGAGACAGAGGTGCTCTGCGTTTCAGGTCAGTGCTCCTCAGGCTATCTGATGAGGTGCGTCAGTATATTTTTTTTTTTACGGGCCACGGGCAGGTAACATTTTTCAGCCGTAGTAATTTACTGCAGACTCGACGTGTGCGAATATAATGATATTTCAATGTTTTTCGCATAAATATCGTGAGAATTTAGGTTCTTTACTGAGGTGTATAAGATGGAATTGCTAAAATTATGCTCCGTACCTGTAAATGATAAGCCCTGGACCAGACTTTATGTTGCACGCTGTAGATCATCACGGTGCTCAAGATGGGTGTTGCGCAGTGGTTGTAAGAACCTTCGAGCAGCCAATTATCAGTTATTTGTTGCATTTGCAGTTACGAATCGTGGTAAGCGACACGATATGTCACTTCACTTTTGGGATTAATCGGCGAATCTACCAGCGGTTTCTCAAGTCATAAAAGAAGACAATGTTTAATGTTCAATTTGCGTTCGCTGAATTGATAATTGAGGCCTTTAATGACAAGCTACGTATTTGAAAGGGGGTCGAAAACAGAAAGAATGGTATACGAGTTTAGAAACGATGGCCTTGCCATGCAGTGCTATTTCTAAAATTTTGCAGCATGTACGGAGACCCATTTTGTATCCAACTACAATAGCCCTCGTTGAAATTCAGGTGTACCTACATGTTGCATTATGAATTAAAAAATTTTTTTGTATATTATGATACATCTTAATTTTGTCAAGAAAATTAGATTCCTCATGAATTACTTCTGACTCTAATTCCCTCTCCCAAGAAAAAATTGTGAATGGTTTAAAAATCCATCGTCAATTCAATAAGGTAGGCTACACAAGGCAGACCTTCTGTTCCGTAAATTCCGCTGCATGACAACACGCTTTCATTCTTTACTCCTCTAGGAGCTGTCGGAGATGTCCAGCGCACACCATAAGGTTTCCGGTCACACTCAAGAAACCTTAATAGTCTTCTGGGAATTCTTAAATTACGTTACGAGAGTTTCTCGAGCAGATGTCAAGCAACGGAAATTCTTTTGCCTCGAAACTTTCTCTGACATTATTACTGCCTTCCATCTGGCTGAGTTCGCCTTCGCAACAACTTTTGATCAAACTTTGTTAGCCATTTGAAGCTCTCTGAGTTAGTAATGTGGAGGGAGACGCGCCATCCGTATGTTGCTCATGCCTACGTTTCGTTTACTTCGCAGTGAAAGGAGTTTCTGTTTTGATGTTTACGTTAACAGATGACGCTAGGTATGTTCAACATTCAATTTGATCTAGAAAGTATAAATAACAAGCAGTACGTATGCGGTGCTGAGTTTGTCTGGGTAGACACGCTCTTTGATATCATTAGAATGGTATATTTCAGTAAATTAGTAATGTCTGGGTTGATTGTGGGGAATTATTGCGATTCACCACTCATTTTGTTTCAGTTTTTGTTATGGTTGTGGTATCAGTCACTGTCTTTTCAAATGTAGTCCTTTTTTCGTAAATATTTTTAAATTCTTCAGTGACATTGGTCAATAGAAAATTTTAGATCATTAGCTCATAACTCATCACGCGTACTTTTAATTGGCAGAGTTCACAGTTTCTTTTCCTTAGAGAAAATCACTTTTCTTCAATCGAATGTTCATTAGGAATTTGAAATTTTCCTTGTATTTTATGTTGTGTGTCGAACACCTGTGTATTCGTTTCGGTTTATCCGTCATTCTCTGTTAATAAGTGTTGCATCACAACGGAGGAATTCAAAGACCAAAACAACGTCCATTTGTTATTTGTACTTTCCTGTGCTTGAACCAAACAAATGCGCGCATGGGCAACAGACTACATTCGTTGAAAAAGTCCAGTATAAATTCTTTGGAAGTCTATTTTTGGGTTAAGTCATTTTGTGAGCGCTGGTGCTGATCTTTTGCATCGCTCGGCTTCAGCTTTTTCTTAAAACCGTCCGTGGCAGTGACCTCCTCGAAACAAAGCTGAAAGTGACCCGACGGAAATGAGAAACCGCCACAGTGTCTCCAAAATGTTGAAAAATTACCTGAAAATCAGCTTTAAGAATGTGCATATGATTCGGAAAAGATGCGAATTCCTTGGATTACTAAGTACAGTTTCTGTTATTCATGTTATTGTAGACTGACATTATGGTGTACGCAGCACAGAAAAATATGGCAGTTGTCGTTAATGGATTCACTTTTTTCGAACGTTTTATGTAGTCTTCAAAGACCAAAATGTTCAGAATTGATCTTGTCAACGCAAAAATCTAACTGCCTGCTGAAGAATGGAGAATTTATCAGACATCAAAACTTTTATTTCGTTGAATTATTTAGCGTCCTTGCTTTTAATCCTTATGGACAAAATTTTATATAGTTTTGCAAACCTTTTTGGAGACGAATTGATTTCATTCTCTAAGTATTTTGATCTTCATTCACCGGGCATTTTGTCGGTATTCCGATTCGTAAAAAAGGGTTGTGTAATCTCATTTGCAGTTTTAACAGCGAAGTTAAGCTTAATTTTGCTGTTCATTTTCCATTCTTTAACAATTTCATATCGTACCGCGACTCCAATTCATAAGTCTCATATCATGAGAAAATTAATACTAATTTTTTTCAACTGAACTTATCGGGCCCTACATTGGCTTAAACATGTTCGGGAACTTCATTTTACACGGAAACAAAGTATAAGCACAGGGGATTATGAGTTTCCGAGAGTGATAAGATAGTGCTATGTTGGTTGTGCTATGCCGAAGCTTTTGGAGCTTGTTTACCCTACGATAAAGTGAGAGCTCGTACCACTATCGTTACTCACCTCCGCCTTATCTGTGTGTTCATGCGCCTAATCTGAACGAACAGCTGCAAGGTATGCATTTGTGTTCTACGCATCTGACTGTATGTATCTGACACTTTTGTATGCATATTTTAATCTATGTTTACTGTGGAATTGAAATGAAAGCAAATTTAAAAATCTGTGCGCCCACGAGTCCGTCGATGTAGCAACTACTTGAAAGTAATTCTTCTCGTTGCTGAGACTCGTCCTTCTACCCATGCGTGAGAATGCCTCAATGGAGACGCACCCACGTCAAAGTTGCTCCTCTCAGTGTGCGTGTGCGAGTCTGAGTACGTCCATGGCCCGTAACCAAGAACCGGGACAAGGGATGTGGAATGAGTGTGTATTGGAAGCAGGAAAAGAAAAATACTACTGAGACGTTCAGTAAAAGGGTCATCTCGTAACTTGGGAAAACAACTTTGGTCGAAATACCAAAGCGACAATTAAGTGGTCTTAGACCGAAGTTGTCGTTAACTGAGTTTAATATTAATATTCAATGGATTGGAATGAAGCGATTTTTCTGCTAAAAGAAACACACATGTACTCAAGGCGATCTTGTTTTCACGTTGCAGTTTCCTCAGCAAGTTGAAGCCGAACTAAGTTTCCTTCTTATAACAATAGCTTCATGTAGCGCTCTTCGAAAGTGTTGGTGAGGGATGCTGCGCATTCTGAAAGTAACGAGGAAAATATTTTGGATTTAATTCCACGAATTGACTTCGCTGAGGGAAAGTGCAGTCTCATGATTAACGTCGCAAAAAAATCAGGTAAAAACATTTTGCTGCACATAAACTTCAATTATAATTGATCTATCGAAAACAAGTTTCATTCATCTTCAGTAAAGTAACCTAGAAAAGAAAAAGTTTTAAAAAGAATCGGATCAATTGAATCTGAATCCTAAAAAAATAACATAAAAGCATTCAAATTAGCACCATTAGAAGAGCAGTAAAAGTTGGTACATGTTTGAAGTGGTACGCAAATACCGTCACCATTAAGGAAAGGAAAGGATTGTATTAAAAGAAATCGAAAACTTCGGTAATTGCTCGTTAGTTTTTTGGGTCCTGCTTCACTGCCGTCGTTAGGGTCCTGCTACACTGCCGTGATGTAGTTATTAGTGCAGGCGTGTCACGAGTGTATTAGGGACCTCAGTGTACAGAATTTACCGTGGCAGGGACCACAGTGTACGGAATATACCGTGGCAGGGACGTAGCGCTTCGGCGTTGAAGATGCAGTTTCAGCTGCGTCTTTTGAGCTTGCTTGCCACTGACTATAAGATGAAACGCGTTGTTTGTGTATCAAGGCTTGCAATTAAAATTCAAACTTTTCCTGTATATGAGTGACGGAAAGTAGGTTTATAATGTAGCTATTAGATAGGGTCTTATTATTGCTAGATTGTACGGCTGCACATTCGAGGTCATGTAACCCCTGCCATGGATCTACTTGAAAACAAAGTTTAGTTCAAAAGTGCACCAATGTGTAGGAAGTAGCAGCAAGGAAGTAGTCTTGAGTTATTGTTGCAAATAATAGCTTAAAACTCTTCAGAAATGTTGAAAATTTCTGACTCTTAATATTTTTTGTCACTCTCAAAAAGTAATTTAGCTTTAGGTCAAAGGATTGGTTTGAGTGAAAAGTTTTTTTCACTTAAGAAACTGTAACAGAATTTGAATTCATTTTTTAAAATGAAATGTGCCCTCGAGTCTTAGCCGATTTGTACGAATATTTCAACTGCAAATGCTCCAAACTCCTTTTGGGGTCCAGAATCTACATTTTATTTCAAACAATGACATATTTTCAAACAATGACAATGACATAAAGAGTTTTAAATGTCATTGTTTGAAATAAAATGTAGATTCTGGACCCCAAAAGGAGTTTGGAGCATTTGCAGTTGAAATATTCGTACAAATCGGCTAAGACTCGAGGGCACATTTCATTTTAAAAAATGAATTCAAATTCTGTTACAGTTTCTTAAGTGAAAAAAACTTTTCGCTCAAACCAATCCTTTGACCTAAAGCTAAATTACTTTTTGAGACTGACAAAAAATATTAAGAGTCAGAAATTTTCAAGATTTCTGAAGAGTTTTAAGTGACTATGAAGATCTGTAATGAAACTTGGTGTGTTTGGGTAGTCTAACAAAACCTTTTATATGCAACCCAAAAGAACACAACTTTATCATGAATCGGATTGGGGAAATTGAGATTTTCAAGCTTATTGCTCAAGTTTTGCAGGATCCAACTTCCCTAATGTCTCTTTTAACGCTGGGAATGCCCGTCTCGTTCCGGTGGTGTATCATCAGCTTTTCAAGTGTCCGCATCGCTCACCACTGCCGGGCGCTTCTGAAACCACTCTATAATACTGAAGTGTTGACCTTCTACGTAGCCCTCAGGGATGATAGGGAATCTTTTACCATTTGAAAGTTTTACCCTTCCGGTATTACATTATAAAACTGGATCTGACGTTAGGTTGTCACGAACACTAGAATAAAGAATGAACTGCCTTTCAGAAGTGATAGTCAAAGAATGCATTTCGAATATCAAGTAATTTTCGACAAAAAATGAAAAACATTAGAGCTGTTCATAGAAGTGGACTTTGAAAATTTTGGGTAAAATTTTCTTACATTCGAAGCCATCGTAGCAACAGAGCTGGAAACGAAAGTTCTTTAGTTGACTAGACTACTTGACTTTCTAGTCAATTAAATTCTTCATCTTATTTGGAAAAAAGTCCAATTTGACGGTTTTTGGCGTAAAAACAAAAGTGTCGAGTAGTCAAGTCCTATGAAAAACTTTCGACGCTGTCGGTCCCTCTACAACGAAATAAAAAGTTTGAAAATATGGCCCCTGTTTGGCAAAGAGTTAATTACTTTGTGGGAGGCTTACACGAAATAACATCATAACGAATTTCCATACATTTCATGATGCACTTTTATTCGTGCCTCATTACGTATAACTAAGATAAACTAACACGCGTTCCTCTCAGGGAGAAATAACTATTGTATCTATGGGAATTAGTACTCCCAGGGGGAAAATGTGAGGGCCCAAGCTGAGAGTTAGGTGAGCCTTCTTTTCGTTGAAATAAATTGTTTTTGTTATGTTAAGGACCATCTCTTTATCGGTTAACTGCTGTCCTGTTTTTCAGCACCTACTATTTTCTTTTTCGACTTTGATCTTGTTTCATAATATTCTTTCTCAACTTACTGTTTCTATGCCTTTTCATCATAGTTTCCGCGTTTCCTTAACTCCATACTAAATGGTGCCTTCCTCCTTCCTCTCTTTAGAGCGCTTTGTGGCGGATAGGGAGGCTTAAACTAACTAATAATCTAATCTAATCTATTCCTTTAACGTCTTGTGTTGCAGGTGACCTGCTGTGCTGGAGTATGCCTTTAGAAGCTGCTAAATCTTTCCTTGAAATGCCGGGCCGGAAACTTTCAAAAACACAAGAAAAAGGTAAGTACCCGGATAAAATTTTGTCAAAGTGATTTAAACGTGGTTGTGAAACGCTGCGTTACTTGCGTGTGTGTTTTATTATCATGAATTAATATGTACGACCGTTGTCTATGAAAAATATGCATGTATGATGCGATATGTTTTGTTTTATGTAGAATTTTTGAGCGTTTCTCATCAACGTCGATGCCTATTTTACACGTCGATGCCTATTTTACACGTCGATGCCTATTTAACACGTCATCCCCTCTCCTAATAAACTTCCCAGAAAATCAATGCACCATTCATTCGAGAGCAATCTAGGTAGGACAATCTTTAAAATTTAGCACAACTAAAAAGCTCAACAACAGTCAGAGAAAACGCATGCTCATTCGTTTGCATCACCTCGTATTGCATTTGCTTTTTGTTCTTGTATTTGCCTCGGAGCTCTAATCATTTGTCAACGTGTTCGTTTCGGTGCCGTACTTCGAAAGCCTCCCACCTCAAGCAGCTGTGGACCGGGCGCGCAGGCCGCAGCAGCAATGCAAACTCTCTTCCAATGTGTTGGCTATGGTCTCGCTCTCGTATGCATTCGAAAAGCTTCGGCGGACGTACGAGTTACTGTTGCTTGTGCTCACAGAAAGGGTGTAACTTTTGGCAGAAGGGTGTAACTTCCGCCAGAAGGGTGTAACTTCCGCCAGAAAGGTTTAGGCTTCCGCCAGAAAGGGTGTAACTTTCGGCAGAAAGGTTACGGCTTTCGTCAGAAAGGTTCAGGCTTTCGTCAGAAAGGGTGTTACTTTCGGCAGAAAAGTTTCGGCTTTCGTCAGAAAGGTTTCGGCTTTCGTCAGAAAGGTTTCGGCTTTCGTCAGAAAGGTTCAGGCTTTCGCCAGAGAGGGTGTAACTTTCGGCAGAAAGGTTTAGACTTTCGGCAGAAAGGTTTAGGCTTTCGCCAGAAAGGTTTTTGGCTTTTGCCAGAAAGGTTTTTGGCTTTTGCCAGAAAGGTTTTTGGCTTTTGCCAGAAAGGTTTTTGGCTTTTGCCAGAAAGGTTTTTGGCTTTTGCCAGAAAGGTTTTTGGCTTTT
>JACJUY010005441.1:1315-19878 GCA_014220935.1 Platorchestia sp. MABIK | reverse complement strand
CACAGCATGATGTTGTCCAACAAACACAGCATGATGTTGTCCAACAAACACAGCATGATGTTGTCCAACAAACACAACATGATGTTGTCCAACAAACACAGCGTGATGTTGTCCAACAAACACAGCATGATGTTGTCCAACAAACACAGCATGATGTTGTCCAACAAACACAGCATGATGTTGTCCAACAAACACAGCATGATGTTGTCCAACAAACACTGCATGATGTTGTCCGTCATACACAGCATGACTAGCAGTAGAAAAACACAGCATGATAAATATTAGGCCAACTCAGCATGGCGTTCTCAAATAAACACAGTGTGATGTCATCCAAACCCGTACGTCTCCTTAAGACATGCGTTTTGGAACATCCTTGGTTTTCATGTGGTGTATAACTGAAGCATGACCTTAAACAAAATACCACATACATCTGAATCATGATAAATTATATATGACGTATATCCGACGAACGACATTGGATAAAATAGGATGCAAATCTGAAGAATTACACTAGATAAAATAGGATGCATATCTGAAGAATGATATTGGATAAAATATGATGTAAATCTGTAGAATGATATTGGATAAAATAAGAAACATATCTGAAGCATGGTATAAGACAAATCACACCTACTGACTTAGTTTCAGGTGACGGCAAAGTTGAACTGACTGATGTGTTCAGTTGACTCCGGAAGTCACTAGCTCGAAAGTAAAAAATTAATTGAACTCTCATCTTAATTCTGTACTCCTAGTTCGTGAGCTTTCACGTTTTAAGACGAAAGTTACCGTAAAGTTCGACTGGATAACTCAAAAGTTTTTAGTCGGGCTCCTTAGTTGCATTCCCTCATCCCGTATGGCAGTGTTGTTCACTAATTTTTGCGAAAGAGCCACTTCGGTTAAATGCATTGATTGAGAGCCGCAGAGACTGCAAGTTAGCGCATATTTAATATAGTAAATATTTATTATTTAATTTATACATATTTCGAGATGGCGAAATGAATACCACTGCTCTATGATGTTACTCAACACGTTCACTGAGTTTCCTTGGTTGTTACCGGTCGGTTTGGTTGGGTTGGAAGATGCAGAATTGAAAAGCCATCTTTACTGCTTGATTACATTCTTATCCTTTCTTATACAAAAAATGAATGTGAAATGACTGAGCTTGCTTAACCAAAGATTTCATAACGCCACCCAAGTAACTGGCGTTAGGAGGATAAGGAGAGAAATTTAGGAATTTTACACCCCGTTCCGCTAAAAAAGTCTTCACAGAACTGTCATTTAGGTACGAAGTGATCAAGTTGATAGAGGAGAGAATAGGGGAACCATTATTGCTTTCAATTAGTTGAGGAATGCCATAGCTAAAAATATGACTCTGCAGAGACCTCAGGAACGCTTCCTTGTCAATATTTTGACTTGTGAGGAGATTCACAGCCCGTCACCACATGCATGTAATAATTAAAATGTAAGCCTAAATGTTACCACCACGTTCCTCTACATGGAACGGACCAATGTGATCTAAAGCTATTTCTCTAAACGGGATTGCTGGTGGATTAATCCTAAAGTCCTTATAAGAGTTTTGATTAATTTTAACCGCACGTCCATAGACCCTCTTGCACACCAGGCATGCACCAACAACCTTTTTCACAACACTGAAGGCACATGGGACCCAAAATTGCTTCCTGAGAGCAGCAAGGATCTTGTACACGCCGGCATGACGCATTTTCACATGGTAATCTAATATTAAAGACATAGTTAGAGGACAACTTTTATGCATCAAAATTGGGTATTTTGTGGCATGAGAGGCATTCAAATTTTAAAACTTTCCCCGAACTCTGATGAGGCCATGCTGTCTACGAATAAATTCAACTGAGACACGATACCCGCCTCAGGAGTCTGCTTGGAAAAGAATGCCAAAACTTCCGGGTAATTTTCGTATTGAGCACTTTTTTTAACCAGAGCAGGTATTTTTGAACGAGCATTCTTGAAAATTCACGTCAGCAAAATTACTAGGATACCTCTCATTAACTTTCTCTTTCAACTTAAAAATGTACTTACGAACATAATGATTCACTCTGCAACATTTAGCGAATGAAGAAAATTTTCCGAGATCAATAATTGGTCTAATCCGACTCACACCGACAACATTAACAAATACTTCATTTGACAGCAAAGGCCCCTGCGACTGCTCGGGAGTACGCACAAAAGGATAGTCATTTAACGACTCTACATTAAGGCCCGTCAAGTACGTAGACTGAGCCAACAACCTGCTTGAGACGCACCGGGTCAGACAATCGGCCGAGTTACTAGACCCCTGAACGTGATAAAATTTCACGGCATGAACCTCGCATGCGCGCGCGATCGAGTTCAACGCATTGTTTATCAGTGAGCCCTTGCGCTCAATTTTCCCAAGCTTCTGAGTCTTTGAGTTCAACCAGTTCAATGCTATCATAGAGTCGGTGTAGAGTCGAAGTTCGTGAATACTTACTGGACAATGAGCATTAGTGAGATCTTTATAGATTTCGAACGCTACGGAAAGAAGCTCAAGTACAAGAATAGATTTAATTTTTAGAGTGGCACCAATCAACTTATTTTTTTCTACAAGGAAATTTAGTTTTCCTGACACTTTGTCCATCAAATAGGCCACACATCCATCGAAATCCTTGCTGGCGTCCACGAACACGAACAAGCAAAGGAACTCGCGTAATCTCCCAAACTGCGCAGCATCGTTAACTCTACCGAGTTATTTACCTGCTTAGCTATTTTTCTCCACGTTTCATGGAGGATGCATCTAATTATTATGCCAGGACAAGGCAGAGTTCATCTGAAGTTCATGAAGAAATAATTTTGCTCTGTTCAACGTGGGCAAAATAAAGCCAGCAGGATCAAAATTTGAATTCAGGGACGATAAAGAAGTTCTCTTCGTATTGGCCGATTCTTCCAACTTAGGTGCCTTAGTGAAAATTTCGTCAGTGTCTCGGTTCCATAATATTCCAAGAAATTTGCTTACTCTCGAGGTCTCTGCTAGACCAGAAGCTACCAACTGGGCATGAAGATCGTTACTATTAGTCGCGAACTGCTGTAAGTTGAAGCCATAAGAAGTAAATACGTCAACAGCTGCGTGCAAGGCTTCGAAACACTCTTCAATATTTGAAGAAGAGAAAGCGATGTTATCCATGTGAGCTAAATTGTACATCATATTTCTTACGGTTACATTAATTCCCTCGGCACCATCTAGTGCGAGCTTTTTATACAGTGTAATCATCAACAAGAATGGGCTAATCTCAATCCGAAAGGAACCCTTAGAAATTTGTGCGTTACAATAGAAAAATCACTGTTTCGAATATCCTTATACCACAAAAACAGCAACTTCTTCGTATCCTCTGGCCAAAGACACAATTGGAGAAACGCCTTCTGAAGGTCAAAAATCATCAGATACTTGTTGAATCTCAGTAGCATTAAGGTAGTGAAAAGCTTGGAATTCAATTGAGGCCCAGGTAAAGAAACCCGATTGTGAGACATTGCTCCCTTTACTTTTTATCAGCTAGATTTGATAGCAGCACAACTCTGCATTTAGTAGAATCAGAGTTGCGTCTGAATACTGCGTTATGAGCAAGAAAAGAATAAGCATTATCTCTCAGGTCACTCAAAGAAGTAATCTCTTCAATGATTCCGGATGAGAGCTGTTCAGTAATAACGTCATCGTATTGATCTAATTTATCAGCATTACTTCCGTATTTTTTAAGAGTAGATTTCAGAACGCTAAACACAAGAGAGTCATTATTAGGGAGCAAATGTATCACAGATTTCTTCCATAGGGCCGGCATGACCAAGCGCCCTTGCTCGTTATGGTAGGTTCCTTCAAGAACAAATTTTACCAGTGCCTTTTCTGTATCTGAAATTGGAGGGTTAGGTTCCGTGTTGTCGAAATTTAACACTGAACCACTAACTTCAGCAAGAGTCTCAATCGAAGCTTCTTTCAAATTGAAGTCATCAACTTCACCAACATCAGACTCTACGCTAGATTTCACTGCGTGAACCGAGGCTTCTAGTCAGAAAGTTTCATTAAATTTATCTATGAACATTTTAACAGAGTTTAAATGAGACACGTTAGCAACAAGAGAAGACACAGCACCAGTAAGCATAACCCCCGCCGCACAATAATAGATCATGGATGGACTATCCACAGACCCAAAGGTGCACGAGTGCACTGAGAGAATGTGGGCATAATTTACACCCAGAAGAAATTCAACTGTGCCCCCTTTAAGCAGCATCTTGTCAGCCAACGGAATCTGCAAGTTAGAGCATTTACGCACAACGTCAGCCAGGCCAGAAAGTCTATTTTTGCACGAATCTCGGGTACAATAGCTGCTCGAAAAGTCTTTAACCCATTCAACATGATTGAAAACTCTAGAATGCTAGTTAGGTAAAATTTTGATTCATTGAACCCATCTATTTTAATTTTTACGTTCTCCTGCACAATCTTACACTTTAAACGGTTGACGGCCGACTGCGATACAAAGCTACTTTGAGAAGCAGGATCATACATCAAACGACATGTAAGCGAATGCTGACCGGTCTTCCGCAGCAGCGCCGATGTAAACGTAGGTAAGAGAGTGCTCGTTGAGTTGAAGGTCTGCATCACCTGGTACTCGACAGAATTGGTAAAGGTTTTTTTTTTACTTCCTGTACGGCTAATGGGCTTCGAGGAGAATTTTTATTCTTAAAATTTTTACGTTGATAATTCCCAACGTCAGCTTGTGGACAAGTTTCCTTGGGAGCTTCACCCTTAAAAGAGTTTCCATTATTTCCCTGCGTGACATTTTTCTCGGTACACAAAAAGTAGGCATGAAACTTCTTGCAGTTTCTGCATTTTCCCGAAAATTTGTAATTGCAGGACGGAACTTCATGGTCAAGCAGCCCACAGCTCACACAACCCTTCTGACTCTTTATTTTAGTCAACCTTCTGGGAGGAGAATCGTCCTTAGGACAAAAGGAAATTTTGTGTTGACGATAACTGGCTTCTCCATCAGACTGGCAGAGCCAACCAGACTGGCAATCAGACTGGCAGAGTCTTATAGTCTAAATTCTTTTGCTTTTCGTACTCTACTTTGAGAGCCAAACTAGAGCCGCCATAATCCACTTTACGCTCAGGCCTCACAATATCTGAGCAAGTTTCGCTTTCACTAGTCCTATGAATGGCTTCAAAGAGATTACCTATGATCTCGTTCAAAGAAGGGTGAAATTTATTCACCATGAAGCCCAGCATCTGCTTTAGTTCCTCTGACAGGCCACTCCATAAGAAAAACTGGCAAAAAATATCTCCGTCAATACACAAACAATGAGCCTACTCTACCAATCTACGTGCCTCACCGACCCACTGATAGGAATTACCGGCACTAAACTTTAAGTTGACCAGTTTTTTGATGACAGAGTATTGCTGTAAAGTCTTATTGGAGAAAGCATCAGCCAAAATCTTCCGAGCCTCATCATAGGTGAATCCATCACGAGAAACTGAATCTACGATTACCCGAGCAGGCCCAGATAGTTGCTGCAACAAATAGGAAAATTTATCGCACGGAGTTAGGTTCTTCCCGATAATTTTTTCAAACGAGGTAATGAATTGTTCGAACAGCTCAGGCTGACCGTCATACTTAGGTAGCTCAATCTGAGGTAATTTGGGCTTTAGTACACACCCAGAAGAGTTGTCCTGCCGAGGAGCGATTACAGTATTTTCGGCATCCAGAGACTGCAGAGTCTGACCTAACCTGTTCAGAGCCCATCCCCAAGCTTTCAGAATAACAGTCTGTTAGATCAGTCTGACGAGAAAATTCCCCGGCATCCCATAAACCTTCCAAAAGCATGCGAGTTTCTACATCAGAATCAAGAGACGAAAGCTGCAATTTCAAATATTCAAGTTTAGATATGAAGAACTCAACTTCAGGCCTAGAGGTTGGGAAAGCATCATCAAGGCGAGATGGAGTTTTAGTCAGAGATTGTCTCTTCCCTGCCCTCTGGTTCATCATTACCTTTAATACTGGTATTCGTAACCTTGGAAGAGGTCGCCCAATCAGCTTGCAGCTGGTCTGCAACAGCAGTTACAGAGCCTTCAGCTTCAGACATGGTTGAAATGGAGAACTGGTACAAAAATTTATAATATTAAACCTTTAATAGAGGAACAATTAAACTTATTATATTTCAAAAACAATGAGTAGAACACTAAATCCCGTCAGCACAAATTCCGCGTCAATTTGGTGTATAACAACAGCCAGCCACGCACACCATCAAGCACACCATTCACCGCCACATTCGTCCGGCCAATGGAAGGGAGAACGGAAGGTAAGAACTAGATCTGGTTCGAAGGACCATTTACAAAAAATGAATGTCAAATGACTGAGTTTGAACTAGCTCTGCATGGATTACGTTCCAAGTAAGCGCCATCCTGCATTCTTGTATCCGAACACTAAGAACAATTTCGAAGCGTAAGCATCTACGCTTGTGATCTCACCTCGTTTACTACTTTATAAACTGTGACTTAGATTTAAGGAATTTCGTGAACAGCGTATAGGTTTTCATTAGATGTTATTATAGAAATTCCTTTATGTAGCACTGTTTTGATGCATCTTATTTTTGTATTTTTCATTTACGCTTAGCTCAGACCTATAACCAGCCTGTGAAATTATAGTGAACATTTGCCGTCATATTATAGATAATTCAAAGCCTTTTCATATTATTCTGAACTTCGATTTCTTTCTCGTAATAAGTATACATTGTTTGTTTCAGATCGATCTTTACCAAAAGAGCTCAATAATTTGAAACTATTATTAATACTACTATTACCACTGTGATTATTATTCTCACAAATTTACCAAGACATTATTGGCGTTTACTGTGTAGATGCACTGCCTTTCATTGTGCTATGATGCAGAGAGCTAGTATAGTGGTTCCGATTGGACTGTGTGCTACATCGACGTGACAATAAACATTGGAACGCCCTCGTTTGACTTTTCTCGATTAGTATCAATTATTGAAGAATACTAGGTGAAGGATCTAGAAATTCGGGCCTTCATTCCACTAGGCGGTTTTGTGCCTTTCAATGAACTAGTACAAGGTTGAAGGTGAAAAAACAAGTTGGTTCATTGTTATTGGAAGAAAGTTTTCTCCTTTCTCCATAAATTTATATCTTTATTATTAGATAAAAGTTTCCGCTCTCCACCTCCACGCCACGGTCACAACATTAAATTTGCGCCTGTGAAGAAGAACGAGAACGAGAATTTAGAATATAGGGTTAGAATATTCGAGTGATTATAGTAATTATGGTATCTTTGCACATAACCTGATGGAAATAAAATAACGGTCCAGCGCTATGGGATCATCCACTCTAAATAAGATGGCAAGGAGCGAGATCAGGAGTTTCACTGGCTGATTGCCTCACCTCATGGAAACTCAGGATTGTGGAGTAGAATCCTTGGCAGACCCTCCAATAGCCCCTAGTTAGTAGATCCACGCCTTCCCCCTTCGGATGGCTCGGACTCCCAGCGGCCGTGGTGAGAGTGGCGTCGTTCGCTGACAGTTGTTCAAAAACGCAGTAACGGGTGGCTGAGGCTCAAGTATCAAGCAGGGCTGAAAAGTCCCCAGCGGAAAAAGGTTAATGCTGAATGGAGGTTGTATTCTAACTGCTGTAGCAGTCTCGGGAAGCTTGGAAGTCTTCTTCGGCTGGGTTGGTTAGCAAGCCAGTAAAGCGGATAAAACATGGACTCTACCAGTTTCCACCAGAATTTTGTACACTGGGCCGGGCCGCTGGAATCTCCTCATTAAAAATTTCAAGATTGACCATCTCTAGCCAATTTAATGTTACGCTCTACGCAGATCTGCGCTGCTCTGCGAGCCGGCGTACCATTACTGGAAGAGCTACTCAGTTGAGCTGCTCTCTCACTCACACTTGCGCACCTCTCAAGGAAGATCACGTCAGTCACATGACGACGGATGGTTTCCCCATTTACTTTGCGAATGGTAACAGCGACTCCTTCGCCCAAATCGTTTTTCTCTATAGCCTCAACTAGACCTTGGGGATAGAAGTAAGGTTTGGAACCGGGACACAGACGAAATTTTCACTAAGGCACCTAAGTTCCCTGCTTTGATACTTGAGCCTCAGCCACCCGTTACTGCGTTTTTGAACGACTGTCAGCGAACGACGCTACTCTCACCACGGCCGCTGGGAGTCCGAGCCATCCGAAGGGGAAAGGCGTGGATCCACTGACTGAGGGCCATTGGAGGGTCAGCCAAGGATTCTACTCCACAATCCTGAGTTTCCATAAGGTGAGGCAATCAGCCAGTGAAACTCCTGATCTCGCTCCTTGACATCTTATTTAGAGTGGATGATCCCATAGAGCGGGATCGTTATTTTGTTTCCACCAGGTTTCGTGCAAAGATACCATAATTACTATAATCACTCAAATATTCTAACCCTATATTCTAAATTCTCGTTCTCGCTCTTCTTCACAGGTGCAAATGTTGTGACCGTGGCGTGGAGGGGGAGAGCGGGAACTTTTATCTAATAATAGAGATAAAAATTTATGGAGAAAGGAGAAAACTTTCTTCCAATAACAATGAACCAACTTGTTATTTCACCTTCAACCTTGTACTAGTTCATTGAAAGGCACAAAAACCGCCTAGTGGAACGTAATTCATGCTGAGCTTGTTCAAACTCAGTCATTTGACATTCATTTTTTGTATATTTCTAACTAGAGGGAAAAATATAATTGCACGATAACTATTTAACTCGTATGCCATAGTCTAATTTAAATGAAGGTAGTAAAATAAATGAAATGGTGTCATTGTGACTGGTGCGTAAATGAGCAATGTACCAGATGGTTCTCATGTGTACCAATACGCAGCGAACGCGTTAACACGCTCCCCGAGTTTCCGCGGTTGTTAACGGGTGGTTTGGTTAGGTTGTATATAGAAGCATAGGCAAATCGACTTTAATACACAAAAACGTTTTATTCTTCCTAAAAAACAAGAAAAAACATGATAACATGAAAACAGTTATTTCTCAAAGAGGCTGCGAAAAGGATGAATTATTCATTTGTGCCAGTATGTGAACGAGCAATTTACCTATTGGTTCACATATGGCCCAATAAGCAAGGAGCGTGTATGACAATGCTAAACATCGAAGAAGAATGTTAATTCTTTTTCGCATCACGGCCGATGTATGCTTCGTGGGAACCATCGCTGGGCCAAATTTTTTAGAAACTTTTCGCGGTAACAATATTCTTCGCTTGTGGTAAATAAATTATTTAAATTGCTTAAAATCATTTAAATTTAAGTTATCGTAGCGTAGCTGGCAGAACAATGACAAAGTCATCGTAGCGGCACAGCTGGCAACTCAAATTCTTCTAAGTGGACTCGGCTAAGTTACATTTTATACCCCATAGCGTAGTCAAGTTGACATAGCAGAACTTACGCTGCCGGCTGTGCAGGGGCGATTCTTCGTAGCAACCGAGCCCAGAGATGATGTGAATGCCATCTATATGGAAGACGAACTACCGCACGGATGGGCAGCATAAATGGTTGAAGCTGGAATTGGCCTTCGCATCCAACATGTTCCGTCGAACGGTCAAAGACGTCGAGAGCTTAAAACTAAACCAAAGAACGACAAAAAGAATATTGTGATTTAATAAACATTATCTGATCAATAACAATGAGAAAAGATGATAACCCGCAATGATAACTCGTGTTCAGCACACTATATATAGCAGCCCATGTACATGTGTACGTATCAATATGGAGGAGCCCTTGTACATGTGTACGTATTTTTATATAGGAGACCATGTACATGTGTACGTAGCTGTATATAGGAGTCCATGTACATGTGTATGTATCTATATATAGGAGTCCATGTACATGTGTACGTATGTATATATAGCAGCCCATGTGCATGTACTCACGGTAACGCACACCGTGAAACGAAACACAACCATGCCAGTAATAATTAAATCAACAATAGCGATAGCAATAACAACTCCAAGAAGCCTGCTTTCAGCACATTTCTTTGAAAGCTAATCGTTGATAAATTGGTATAAAAGTGTTGATATTCACAAATCGCTTATATTAACGATAAATAACCGCTAATAAATAAACAAACAAATAAAAAATCACGTCAGGAAAAATCAAATCAACAAAACCGAGAGCGACAATAACTACACGAATACCCCCACAAAAACCTAACCGCTGCTAAATGTTCTTTAGAATAAATAAATAAATCGACGTCTCAATAATATCGGTAGCGCAGCTAGCACTTTTGTTCGCGCATGCGTGGCGGCCTCGAGATATTTGTGACTCATTGAGGGCTAGACTCAACAGCTGTCGTTCTTCCTTTACATCCGCCAAGTGGGTACGCTGAGTGAGGGCACGCTGAGTGAGGGAACGATGAGTGAGGGTACGTTGAGTGAGGGCATGTTGAGTGAGGGTACACTGAGTGAGGGTACGTTGAGTGAGGGCATGTTGAGTGAGGGCATGTTGAGTGAGGGTACACTGAGTGAGGGTACGCTGAGTGAGGGTACGTTGAGTGAGGGCATGTTGAGTGAGGGTACGCTGAGTGAGGGTACGCTGAGTGAGGGTACGCTGAATGAGGGTACGTTGAGTGAGGGTACGCTGAGTGAGGGTGCGTTGAGTGAGGGTACGCTGAGTGAGGGTACGTTGAGTGAGGGTACCCAGAATGACAAAATCACTGCAATTTACGTCTCCGCCCCGCAGTTTGTATAGCGCAAATGTTTTCTGCATTTGACGACGCAAACCGTAACTCTGCAAACACTTCACTCGAGCCTCCCATGAACCTTGTCACTTGTGAGCTCTCAATTTTTGAAACCAGACAATTTTTGCTGCTGCTCTAGTCATCTTTCGCTCAACTTTATCAACCATTCTGCTGAATTGGGCGCTTGAGGGTTGGAAGCCAATGGGTGCATCTCACTCAGGGGGTATCATATATATAATTATCGATGGAAGTTTTTGGCGATTTGATTTGATATCATCTTTTTAAACTGGGATGTCCGAAAAGAAGCCTAATGAAGCAGCAGCATTACTGTGGCTGTGTCAAATCGAGATGCGCCAGATTGAATATAGGATTGCGCTTCTGGACGCAGAGAAATGAGTTTTTCCTCTTGATGTGAATTCGATGAGCCACAGATGGTAATGAAATCAAAGTGAAGGTGAAAGTTGCTGACAGCTAATGACGCCCTCTCTTGATCTGTAAGTAGACGTGCTTGTTTGCGTAATGTTGCTGTAAGCAAAAAACAAAATATACGCCACAGCTCGTTGTGATAACGAAGACAAAATCTGACGCTGTTCTACCC
Organism: Platorchestia sp. MABIK; assembly: GCA_014220935.1. Lineage (NCBI taxonomy): Eukaryota > Metazoa > Arthropoda > Malacostraca > Amphipoda > Talitridae > Platorchestia > Platorchestia sp. MABIK. The sequence goes on along the minus strand of JACJUY010005441.1, from coordinate 8,527 downwards.
GCCCTGATTCGTGCATTTCACATTAGATTAGATTGTATGTTTGTTTCAGCCTCCATATTGATCCATTGATCCTATTACTATACCTACTGTCGAAAGTATAGCAATAGGATCATTTCTTGAAAAATCATGTAGTTTTTCATTTACTCAGATTTTTTTGACAATATCTCCTTACAACTCTTCAATTTACCATCATCTCCCAGTATGTGAAATATCGAGGTTCAACGTACACGAAGGTTGGCAATTCTGTCCAATGCGCCACATCTCTCCATTTGGTGAACGGCCTGAACAAAAAGAGGTAGGCAGCTTTTCAATGTACGTATAACGACGCATGGGTTACTTTACCTTTGGGATCGAGAATACATATTCTCGCAATCAAGTCCCCTCAGGCACGCCAAAATTTACCTCAGCTTTCATCAAAAAGTTCTACATTTAAAAATAAAATTTTGAGCCACAACAGTCCTGCAAGCTCCGTTTCTGAATAGCTCTATCAAAGAACAATAGCCGCTATTGATGAATCAAAAACACGCGCTTATTCTTCTTCAAACATTGAACTACAACTGACGTAAAAATTACGATTGAAGCGTTCTTTTGTACCAACCTGAGCAACATTTAAGAAATGAACATTGCAGGTAACATATTTTTTTATGGTGAAGAATATCTTTATTGTTATTCTACCGCAGAAATTAATTGATTTCATTGTAAAACAATAAAACTACATCACGTTGAAAACCTGTAACGCTTAGGATAGAAAATACTTTTTACTTAAATAAAATTCTACGTCAGAAAGAATACCTTTATGGTCATTTTACAATAGAACTTGATTGATTTCACAGCGAAGCATTAAAATGAAATCACATTGAAAACCTGTCATAGTAAATAAATTTTACTTTTACAGAAGCTCCATTCGAAGGCATTTAACGATAGGATTCAACTTGACTGTTGTGAATCTGTGAGACTACTATACGTAGTCGACTAGAGATTCTGGATCTTTTCCAGATTAGCCCCGCCACTAATGCAACACATAAGTTCACCCACTTGTAACTTTCAAAATATTGCACCTATCGACTTCAAATTACTCTCAAACGAAAGATTAAAAAAATTTTTTGTTTGAGGGTAATTTGAAGTCGATAGGTGCATTATATCAAAAGTTACAAGTGGGTGAACTGTGTTGCATTAGTGGCGGGGCTTATCTGGAAAAGATCCAAGACCCCTTCTTCTTTTCTTTGACAACGTCCACACTCTCGTCACCGAGCATTTGTTTTGCTTCTATGCGAGTCTAATTGATAGGTTTGTTGAATTCTATTCACGTATAAATTTCACTTACATTTGTCAGAAATTGAACAATGGGAAAGTATTTCAGTGGTTTGGAAGTTTGAAATGTCCTTTGACCTAAATATAAGCTGAAATTATTTTTTGGCCTAAGAGAGAAATTGACTTTGAAAATCAAAATGAAATGTGTGCAATTTTTGAACGAAATTTAAACTATATTTTTTACTAAGCGACGTTCTGCCGAGTAGGTTTTTATTTCTGAACACAGTAAAATATTTACGAAGACGGCAACGGTGTGTTTAGTTACGAATTGAGGTTTTTGTTTCGATGCAAAATGAACAACTTACATAGAACTTCAACAATGCAAATAAACGTATCCTAAGGCAGGGGTAATTGTGGTTGCCTGCGATTGTTGGAACAAATTTTTTGGGTAAAAAATTCTGAAGCAGAAAACAATTTGAACGTGTTTTCTCATGTTTGGACGCTTTCATCCTCGTCTGCAAAAAATATTCCCCCATTTTTTATAAAAAATACCTACGTACTAAAAATCTTCGCCAAACAACACTTGTCTCAGGAGTTCCGGAAAATGAAAACTATACATAAATGTTGTGCCATGTATCCCTTCCTGTTAGATTTTAAAAAATTCATTTGCCCATTTTTCTATATCTGCATTCCAAAAAGAATACGGCGATCTGTCATGATTGTTCTACACAGCCAGTGGTTTTGTATCTGTTCTAGATAACATTAGATTAAACCACATGACATAGTTCAAGCACCCCTAACCTCAACAAACGTGTTCCAAAGAGAAAAGGAGGAAGGCATCATCGTTAATGGAGTTGAGAGAACGAGGAATCTCTGCAGAATGTTTGTTCCCACTCAAAGCCCTCTACGCATAGAAACAGTAAGTTAAGAAAAAACTTTATGAAATACGTTAAGAGTTGAAGAAGAAAGGCAGAGGGCTGAAAAAAACCACAGCAGTGAACCGAAAAAAGTTGGTCCGAAACAATACAAAAACCTTCTCCATTTCAACAAAAGGAAGGCCTTCATAAACTTCAACTAGGGACCTTATGTATTCCTCCTGCGTCTGCTCTAGAATCTCGGGACCAATTGTTGCTGCATCCTGACCAGTTGTTGCTGCCTCCTGACCAGTTGTTGCTGCATCGTGACCAGTTGTTGCTGCCTCCTGACCAGTTGTTGCTGCATCCTGACTAGTTGTTTCTGCATCCTGACCAGTTGTTGCTGCCTCCAGACCAGTTGTTGCTGCATCCTGACCAGTTGTTGCTGCATCCAGACCAGTTGTTGCTGCATCCTGACCAGGTGTTGCTGCACCCTGACCAGCTGCTGCTGCATCCTGACAAGTTCTTGCTGCATCCTGACCAATTCTTGCTGCATTCTTACCAGTTCTTGCTGCATCCTGACCAGCTGTTGCTGCATCCTGACAAGTTCTTGCTGCATCCTGACCAGTTCTTGCTGCATACTTACCAGTTCTTGCTGCATCCTGACCAGCTGTTGCTGCATACTTACCAGTTCATGCTGCATCCTGACCAGCTGTTGCTGCATCCTGACCAGTTCTTGCTGCATCCTGACCAGTTGTTGCTGCATCCTGACCAATTCTTGCTGCATCCAGTCTATTCGCTCTCAGCAATAAATTGGCTAGTTGAGAACTGCTATTTTATGACTAAAAGTGAATAGTTTGGAGGTTAAAATTGCTAGTTAATAACTGCCATTTTATGACTGAAAGTGAATAGAGTAGAGAAGACCTGAGCGTGTGAGAGGCACCAAGCCTGTCTTCAGCCAGACCACCGAGACGAAGTCTATTCTCGGAGCATCGATCAGTGTCCGCTCTTGCGGAAATAATGTTAAACTGCATTCATCTTCCCTGATTTTCTCAGTTTTTGGTGAAGAATTTTGAAGTTTCTGAAAGGCCTACATGAAAACGTTAACTGCTAACATTTCCCTCCGTGTACATTGTTGTAAATTTTGCCACGCCAATTTGAATGTTCGTAAATTTAAAATTTCCTGACCATACTCCACGGTAGAGGAATCAAGGTAGGTTAAAAAAAAATTTTTTTCGCTGGCAATTTTTTTTTCGCGTTTTTCAGACGTCATGGCAACGAACCAATAGCAGCGCTCATATTATATCTGGTAGCACTGCTACCCCAAATGTGGCTCAACTATTGGCCTAACGACATGGCGTTTTAGAGACGTCATAAAGTTTGTCGCAAATAATGCCTTTCTATTGGTTAGTCGAACAAGAGGAGGTGTATTTTCTCCCATGGAAATGACCCTACCTGGTTTCCTCTACCGTGGTGTACTCACAGTGTTCGGAATCCTATTTAATAATACCCATGTGTGTTTATTTATTCGGTGTCCACTTTTTTGGTGACCGTAAACTGCATCACAAATACAGGCTGGTCGCATAAATTGAGGTAAATAAAAAATTTGAGTGAAATTGTACAAGTTAAAAACATACATAGTAAAATTTAACAACATAAATAGAAAAAAAGTAAAAATGTAAAAATGTATCAATTAAAAAAGTACATAAGTAAATATACAAATTCAACTTCAAATTCAATAAAAAATGTAATTTAATATTTTAATAAACGATCAAAATTTAAAAAAAATATAGATAAATATAAAATAAAACTTGAAAATAAAATTTATTAAAAATTTTTTAATTTAATATTATAATAACAACTGTGTTTTGACATATGCTGCGACAGGAATCGCTGCAGAGCTACTAAAAAATGGACGAACTGCTCATGGTGGGCTTAAGCTTCCCAGCCCGTTGCTGAAGACCTCAACATCAAGCATGAGAATACCTTCACTGGAATCTGATCAAACAAAGCGTCTCTAATCATCACAGATGAGGCTTCTATGCTATCAGGTGGTACCCTCAGAGTAATTAACAATCTGCTTAAGGAAATAATTTATAAAATATTCTGCTTGTTTCTTTCTTAGTTAGTTAGTCAGTTAGTTACTTAATCTGTCCGATACGCTTTCGTCAGAGTTAACATGGATTCTGAATTCCTGAGTGTTACATTGACAAATCGCCTCCACATGCATTGATAGGTTTGACATTTTATTAAGATAGGATAGATCAGGATAGGATAGGTTAGGATAAGATAAGATAGTTTAGGATAGAATAGGATAGGTTAGGATATGTTAGGTTAGGATAGGGTAGGTTAGCACAGGTTAGGTAATATCAATGAAATTTTTTCACGGGTACACGTTTTTTTATGTTTGACATATTATCAGGATAGCTTCGGTTAGGATAGGATAGGTTAGTATATGTTAGGTTAAGATGGGTTAGGTTAGAATATGTTATGTTAGAATTTGTCAGGTAATGTTGACCAAATTTTTTAAGGATCCACCTAGCTTAACGATGACATTATCCGTGGAATTTCCGTGGGTCCTGCTAGTGAACTAATAATGAACTAAATAATGAGCTAAAGAAAATATTGAATGATGAAAGTATGTGATGAGCGTATCTGTGATACAAGCTTCATCCACAACATAGTTTTCGGTGCATTTATCCAACAGAGTCGGAGTCGGAATGAATATCACGCAAATTGTTATCTTAGGATAGGGTAGATTATGTTAGGTTAGGCTATGTTAGGATAGGCTAGTTAAGGTTAGGTTGCGTAGAATGCCAGCAGTTGAGACCTAGGAAAGTATTGGAAAATCTGGGAAATCATGGGAAAGCCATGTTGAAGATTAGTTGGTTCGTATCTGTCACGCTCTCCAGGATGCTGTGTGACTGCATCTGTAATACAAGTTTCACCAGTGCACAAGATTAAAAATATTTTAATCGGGGGTTCTTCTGGGTTGGATCAATTTATTTGTAATCCAAATCTGGAATATCTATTTTAGGTAAATATCGATTTCCGTCATTTTTGACGGGCCGTTTGCACAGTGGAACATCCGAGTGCATATTTCAAGTTTGGCGCGTAAAGAAAGAGGGTAGGCCAAATGGAAAAAACTCTATTTGATGCATTTCTCTCAAACTGTTTCTTATTCGAAGAGAAATCCTTTATCTTCTGAATGCTCATTTGAACTTATCGTTGAATTGATGCGCCCTCAATTCTGCGGTGCTGCTATAGCGTGAGGTCTATCACACTATGGCGTGAGGTTTACCTCTAGCTAGTACTATAGCGTGAGGTCTACCTCTAGCTAGTACTATAGCGTGAGGTCTACCTCTAGCTAGTACTATAACGTGAGGTCTACCTCTAGCTAGTGCCATAGCGTGAGGTCTACCACACTATAGCGTGAGGTCTACTTCTAGCTAGTACTATAGCGTGAGGTCTACCACACTATAGCGTGAGGTCTATCACACTATAGCGTGAGGTCTACCTCTAGCAAGTACTTTAGCGTGAGGTCTACCTCTAGCTAGTATTATAGCGCGAGGTCTACCACACTATAGCGTGAGGTCTATCACACTATAGCGTGAGGTCTACCTCTAGCTAGTACTATAGCGTGAGGTCTACCTCTAGGTAGTACTATAGCGTGAGGTCTACCACACTATAGCGTGAGGTCTACCACACTAAAGCGTAAGGTCTACCACACTATAGCGTGAGGTCTACCTCTAGCTAGTACTATAGCGTGAGGTCTACCACACCATAGCGTGAGGTCTACCACACAATAGCGTGAGGTCTACCACACTATAGCTTGAGGTCTACCTCTAGCTAGTACTATAGCGTGAGGTTTACCTCTAGCTAGTACTATAGCGTGAGGTCTACCTCTAGCTAGAACTATAGTGTGAGGTCAACCACACTATAGCATGAGATCTACCTCTAGCTATTACTTTAGCGTGAGGTCTACCACACTATAGCATGAGATCTACCTCTAGCTAGCACTGTAGCGTGATGTCTACCACACTATAGAAGGAGATCTACCTCTAGCTAGTACTATAGCGTGATGTCTACCACACTATAGCGTGAGATCTACCTCTAGCTAGTACTATAGCGTGAGGTCTACCTCTAGCTAGTACTATAGCGTGAGGTCTACCACACTATGGCGTGATGTCTACCACACTATAGAAGGAGGTCTACTTCTAGCTAGTACTTTAGCGCGATGTCTACCACACTATAGAAGAAGATCTACCTCTAGCTAGTACTATAGCGTGAGGTCTACCACACTATAGCGTGATGTCTACCACACTATAGAAGGAGGTCTACCTCTAGCTAGTACTATAGCGTGATGTCTACCACACTGTAGAAGGAGGTCTACCTCTAGCTAGTATTATAGCGTGATGTCTACCACACTATAGAAGGAGATCTACCTCTAGCTAGTACTAGAGCGTGAGGTCTACCACACTATAGCGTGATGTCTACCACACTATAGCGTGATGTCTACCACACTATAGAAGGAGGTCTACCTCTAGCTAGTACTATAGCGTGAGGTCTACCTCTAGCTAGTATTAGAGAGTGAGGTTGGACCAGATTAATAATGGATATTACTTATTTCCGTTCATTTAATTCAGCAATAAACTCTTAATTTATCCATCTCAAACTGCGCCTGGGCAGGCGATATACGTACGGCGGTAGACCTCATGCTGTAGCAGCACAAATTTTACTTACAAGGAACGAGATGAACCCTTGTAAGATGCTTGAACCCTTGTAAGATGCTTGAACTCTTGTAAGATGCTTGAACCCGGGTAAGATGCTTGAACCCGGGTAAGATGCTTGAACCCTTGTAAGATGCTTAAACCCTTGTAAGATGCTTGAACCCTTGCAAGATGCTTGAACCCTTGCAAGATGCTTGAACCCTTGTAAGATGCTTGAACCCTTGTAAGATGCTTGAACCCTTGCAAGATGCTTGAACCCTTGTAAGATGCTTGAACCCTTGTAAGATGCTTGAATCCTAGTAAGATGCTTGAACCCTTGTAAGATGCTTGAACCCTTGTAAGATGCTGGATCCCTTGTAAGATGCTTGAACCCTTGT
>JACJUY010005440.1:43694-54635 GCA_014220935.1 Platorchestia sp. MABIK | reverse complement strand
AAGAATTGGCACAATCACTTGTTAATATGAGCTTTTTTGTATTAAATGTGTATCTATTGGATATGATGAGCAAGACAGTCGTTTTTCCTTTCAGCAAGGAATACATAAAATTTCCGCCGGTGTTGCAATCTAAAGACAAGCTGTCAAAAATTTGTTAGAAATAAATGTAGCAACGAAGTCGGTTTTTGCTTGTTGCATCGATTTTTGTGAAAACAAGTTACAATTTTTTTCATCGACAGAGATGAAATATTTGCCTTGGCCTATTCATTTGATGGAATGGCACATTTTTTATTGCTAATGCAGGATTGTATCTGTGTAGTAATGCACTCATATTAATTGTAATCAAATGGTATCGTACATAAGTACTCAGTGAATCACATTTGCATATTTCTTTTAAGGTTAAATCTACATATCGTCCAATGGTAATCTATTGTAGTTGCATGTAAATATAATTTTATAAATGTGATGAAGTGGAATTTCACGCATGTAAATCTCTATATGAGTGCCTCGATACTACTATGTGTGTGGTACATAAAATTAACTTTGAACATAAATGTTTGAATGGATGCACATTGTCACTAATTTAGAATTGTAGAACAACTTTAATGTGTAGTATAATACAACGTTTTTGTAGTTGACTTCTATCTGTTACTCCGCTCAAAGATCTGAATCACACTCTGCCTCCTGATGCTAGAAACTTATCACATTTTACGACAGCTTGTTTTTATATTGCAGATATTTTATGTATTCCCTGCTGAAAGGAAAAACGTTTTTCTTGCTCATCACATCCAATAGATACATACATATATAACACAAAAATCATTCAAATTAACGAGTGATTATGTCAATTCCTAACCCAACTTAGGATTGGATTAATTTGAACTTGACTTTGAATAATTTGAACTTGACTTGGATTTTTGACCTCGACTTCGAATAATTTGACCTTGACTTGGATTAATTTGAACTTGGCTTGGATTAATTTGAACTTGACTTGGATTAAATTGAACTTGGCTTGAATTAATATGAACTGGACTTGGATTAATTTGAACTTGATTTGCATTAATTTGAAGTGAAAAAGGTGTAGTTAATTTATTTATGCTTTTCTCTCGATAAAAATATTGCGAAGAAGTTTCCCCGTAATGCAGAATGAGGCTCGAAGCTGTATCCTAGTTACCCTGAAATTTAACTCACAACCTGGAATGCAATTAATTTCTCATCTGGATATGAAATAAATCTCACTTCCGGAAATAATGTTAACCTCATGGCTGGAAATGACATCTGGAAATGACATTTGGATATTACATTAACCTCACATCCAAAAATGACATCAAAAAAATTGAATCAACTTCACGTCCGCAAAATTTAGAATGTTGCTTCAATGTTGAAAACTTGCCAATAAAAAGCAGTTATCAAGGAGAGTTTGTTTCAATTTGAGCCTTCAGCACATTCTATCCATGCGGTAACAGAACACGCGCCTGTCTGTCCGTCCGTGCCTGTCCGTCCGTCCGTCCGTTACACCCACCAGTAGAAAGTGTGTGAAGCTTGAATCTGTGAAAATCAACTCCAGAATTTTCGGTGTATTAATCCATCAGATTCGGAATGAATACCACATGTATTGTTAGGAAAGAGGAACGTATGTAATGTGATTTGGCGAACATTATTATACACTAATAGTGTACACGCCCGTCAAAAATGACGGGATTCACTACCTTTCTTGAACAAATTTTCGTTCCAGTAGAATTTCTATGCTGAAGCTTATTTCAAAGGTAATTTTTTTTGTGACTGTAATAAAAACTTTGAATATAGTATTTTTCAGCCGCTATAGAAGTAGTTATAGCCATTCCTAGATACAGAAATTCAGCAATACCCCGCCGAACTCGGTATCCACGATACGGACTCGAGTATATGAGGCTCTGGATCTCTCTAATTTCTTTTAAAGTGACTTATTGTAATGAAATTTTACAGAAAAAATGAATGTATTAATTTACAGGTGAACTGAAACCAAGACCGCAAGTGCTAATTTCTTCCTATCTATTCTTATGAGCGTGACACGAAGCATATAAATAAACACACGACGGTCATTCTTAGTAGTTGATTTTTGACCTGTCGTGTGCACTTGACCTCATCAACTCTAGAGAAATATAATTTTTTATTTCTTCTGGCCTTCATTCCATTTCTCCTCCTTTCTTATTTCAAATTAAGTAAACTAGTGAAATTTACCTCACATCAGAAAATGACATCCAGAAGTGAAAGTAACCTCATATTAGTAAAATTTGCAACGTTTGCTTCAATGAAGAGCAGAAACTTGGCAATAAAACGCAGTTATCAAGAAGAGTTAGTTTCACATTGAGCCTTCAACAAATGTAGTATAATTTATTCAATTTATACCTCGAACATAACATAAAATTTTTTGACTGCGGTGCAGGCGGGAGCGACAAAGGCTACAGGCCCCGCATTGCAAGGCTGAGGCCGGGGTCGGCGGCGCACAGGTGCGACCAGCTGGCGGTGGGGGACTACATCCTCGCCGTGAACGGGCGCCCCACGCACGACCTCCCCCACCAGGAGATCGTGGCCCTCCTCAGAAGCGCCGGCAGCAGGGTCAGCATAGACATCGAGTATGAGACGCCGAGCTTACGTGAGTATGCTCCTTAATATTTGGTTGCTTGCTTTTGTGTGTGGTTCGTGTAGTCGTCCGCGCACTTCTGTGGTGCATCTTCTAATTTCATCTTCACTGGATTGCGCGAATGTCATCATCCGAATTTCATCTGCACTGGATTGAACTAATGTCATTTGGAATCTCATCATCACTGAATCGGGCGAACATTATATATAATTGGAATTTCATCTGTACTGGATTGGATGAATCTCACAATTCCTGTAAGTAGAATTAAACACAATGCATTTAAGTGGTAGTGAAATGGCAAGCATTTAGGATTCGAGTCACTTCAACTTCTCGAGGTATAAAATTATACTTTAATCCGCTTCCAGAATAAATTAATTCCCAAAAAAGCATAGCTCACTTGAGACCAAACTCATTCTTAAATGTATTTAATTATATTTTAAATTGAATCTTTTATGGCTAAAATAATTTTCAATATATCGTGTCCGAATTTATTTCGAGGAAAACTTTCAACGTTTGCAGGATTGAGCGCAGCAGGAGAACTTGCTTTTTAGCTCCCTGACACCACACAAGGTTTTGCTTCAAAAGTGTGTAAACGAACTATTTTTGGTCTATCGTCCTTCCAAACATTCCATTAGTAAAGTCGAAATTGTTCAAGTTTTTTTCACGCTCTGCTCATATGGTTCAATTAATAATTTTGGTTCGGAATGTATTGGATTAGGATTCGGCTGAACCCCTAATAAAGAAAATAATAGTGGGCTGGTCTTCTTAGCATTGGAAGCATAAAATTTAGGTCGTTTCCCCTATCGAGTTTAGAATGAAGTTTCCGATCGAGAATCCGAGGACACTCGGGAATCTTTAAACCGTAATGAGATCTCAGATAATGTCACTGAATAGAAATTTTTTTGCATGGTGTAGGCTATTCAAAGCGACATGGAATTGATTTTTTCTCCGGAGAGAGGCAAAATTTTAGATTCCCCAATTTTGAGAGAGGTGGAATTTTAAATTCTCCATGTAACCTTCTGCTTGCGGGATTATTTTCTCCTATTTTCTTGGCGAAATGTCAATGGATAGTCAGCTACGTCTTTCTAAGAGGTCATCTCATGCAATGATCTAAAGTGGATTTTGCGAGAATATCGTTGAAATGATAGAAGTATTTGCGATACGTTTAGCTTTGTCGTACATGTTCCAATTCGGGAAAGTACAAGTGAATGTTTTCTGCAGTGATGAAATGTGAATATTATTTTCTGAACTTTCACGGACATTGGGTATGACCTCACTGCAACAACATTGTTCATTCAGTTCGCTCTTCAAGTGTGACATGAGAGAATTATACGTCCGTAAATTCCGTCGTTTTTCTGTGCTGAAGCTGCAACAGTAATTTTGCACCGGCCCTTTGTTGAGAGTTTTGCTGCTGAATATCCGGCATAAAACGAAATAGATTAGATTCTGAGGTTTATCGTTTGACCGTCGTACCCAAATGTTTACGTTTTTAACAAAATTACCCAAAGCAAGATGTACAGGGGGCTAAAGCCGCAGTGCTTTCTAAGGCATGGATATACAATAAGCTCAGGATAATTTTGTTTCTCTCCCCTATGCTATGGGGCTGACGCCCCTAGGGGGGATACTGTTCAGTTATATCAGCCATAGATAGGTTTTCGAGACTTCTATCGTTCGTACCCTCTTTGTTTTTTAGTTTTTATGCCTTCATTTTTTCGTACATTCAATTTTTCATCGACTTTTCTATCTTTTCTTCCCTAAATTAATGTTTCTATGCGCAGAGTATTCAGGGCGGGAACACACATTGTGCATAGATTCCCCTTATCCTTGGTTCATATTAAATGGTCTGTGTTTTTCCTTTGTGAAAATATTTTTCCAATGAAAACGGAGCCACACACTAATTACGAAACTATATTGACCCTCAGACCGCGACGTGAGCCGCCGGTGTACACGGAAGGGATTTTTATAGTGCTGCTGATCGAACCAGTAGTCATAAACTCAATTTTCTTAAATACTTAAAACAGAACTGAATGAAGGCACAATCCAGTTAAGGTTTTGTATTTTGAAAATGGCTCACTACAATTGTCTTCAAATTTGAGTTGAATGTTGAACATCAGTTTGACCCATCGCGGTCAACGTGTAAATGTCGTCATGTTACGGGAAGCCAGCTTTTCCTTTAGAAAGCTCACCAAGTGTTCTACAAGTACGTCCCTGTTTCGCAGAGACGTACCTGTAGTCATTAAACAACTCTGTTGTTTGTCTTTTATTCATGGAATGTTGATGTTTATGAAGTTAGCGTTGTCAGGAAAAAATTGCATGTCTTTATAAACTTCCTCGAGGCTCTGAAGTTCTTCTTCCCCTACATAATGCCAGTGCTTCTAACATTTTTGTGCAATATTCATAATGTTTCTTTTGTTTTCACACTCTTAACTTTGAGTGCATCAAATAAATTTTCACAATACTTTCACATTTTATCGCTGCTGCTGCTGATATTTTTATTTCATGTTCACTGGATATTACTTCTATTTCATGTTCACTGGATGTTACTCCTATTTTATGTTCACTGAATATTTCTTCTATTTCATGTTCACTGGATATTTCTTCTATTTCATGTTCACTGGATATTTCTTCTATTTCATGTTCACTGGATTTTTCTTCTATTTCATGTTCATTAAATAACTCTTCGCAAAACGTTTATTTTTAACTCCTAAGGATTTTTGTTCCGTATCTTTTTCGATAAATTTTTGCGGATTCGTTATCTTATTCCATCGGTTAATACGTTTGCGGAACTTTTTACTCAATACTTGTATTTCTCATAAGTACCGTAGGTGTATTGCTCATATAAGTACTGGTATAAATCGGTAGTATTTCACTTATTTCACTATCTTTTCTTAAAAAACTTTATCGTACAAAGTGATACATTAGCCTACAATGACATTTGCGCACTTTTTAGAAAGGATGAAAATGTATTCGAGCAATAAAGTCGGTTATTGCAATTCTGCAACTCACAACCCAACCTGACGAACCGTAGTAATCGCACAAACGTAGTCAGTGTTAAAATTGAGCAGAATATTCTCACAGTTGCATTTATTGGACGTGTATGCAGGATAAAATAAAGCACGGCTGTGCACCATGCTTCGACATGCGGTGCAGTTGCGGTATCATCTCAAACTATTTTGCGACATGGCGATTTAGAAATGATATTCACTGTGCCTGTGGAGATCAAGGAGGTTTGTGGAGATGAAGAAGTGAGGAAGATCGAATGCACAGATCACGAAGAGTAACAGCGAATGTACAGATCACGAAGAGTAACAGCGAATGTACAGATCACGAAGAGTAACAGCGAATGCACAGATCACGAAGAGTAACAGCGAATGTACAGATCACGAAGAGTAACAGCGAATGCACAGATCACGAAGAGTAACAGCGAATGCACAGATCACGAAGAGTAACAGCGAATGCACAGATCACGAAGAGTAACAGCGAATGCACAGATCACGAAGAGTAACAGCGAATGCACAGATCACAAAGAGTAACGGCGAATGCACAGATTACGGAGAGTAACAGCGAATGCAAAGATCACGAAGAGTAACAGCGAAGGCACAGATCACGAAGAGGAACATCAAATGCACAGATCACGAAGAGGAACATCAAATGCACAGATCACGAAGAGGAACATCAAATGCACAGATCAAGAAGAGTAACAGCGAATGCATTGAAAAAACTCCTCTGTAGCGTCTTTGGTAAAGAAACTCGGTGTGTATTGTACTCGTAATAAGGATATCACCTCGTCTCCAAGTGACAGGGCGATGCGTACCGCCGATGCCGGCGCTTCGAGCATAACTTCGCTGCTGTTGCCTGTTTTTGCGCTTTGTTTACTTCTGTTGTTGACACTTTTTGTGCCATTAGCTGCCCGCTGTTGCCACTTTTTACGCCATTAGCTGCCCGCTGTTGCCGCTTTTTATGCCATTAGCTGCCCGCTGTTGCCGCTTTTTGTTTCTGTTTACTTTCGTTGCACGACCGGTGCCTAGGAAATACATTCCGTAGCGGTCCCTCATTCACCCAAATTGAACTGTGAAAAACTTGAACAAACTCGTGCCAATTTTCAAACTTGCGGCGCAGCTCAAGCGTCTGCGCAAATTGAGAGCTGCCGCTAATTTATGGGCAATAACGGCCTGCTCGTGATGCGGACGGATTTGTTGCTTAATTTAGTGTGTAGCTGTTTGTTCGTACGGAATTAATTGCGTGATTGAGGTCATCTCAAGTACGGAGGAATTTTATGTACGGTGAATGATGATGGTCTACTCAACTCTTGTAGGGAGGCACTTTTTTTAGCGCTCTGAGAGTCTGCAGAAAAAATTTGCCAAAATTAATTAATTAGTGTGGTAATCCTGGAGTCAAACTATAGAATCTTATTTAGCCTGGACACATTTGGAGCTAAATAAGTTTGGATATTTTTGCAATGGTTGCTCGAGTCCAGCGTCTTATTTGTTGAATACCTGAGACTATATTTATCCTTTAAGTCAAAGTTTGCGTGAGATGAAGCGCTGAAGGTTAGCTGTGATGCAGTGGCGAGTATCGCAGCCGCGTGCTGCTCGGCTTTAACGAACAAAAATTTGTGTTGAAATTTACTCGAGTTGAAAAGTCACTTCCATCCCGGGGAGTTGAAGAAAGCGGAAGAAATATGCATGTGGGTGTATGCGTACACACCCCTGTACTTCGATTTGTTATTTTGTCCAAAATTTCACGGAGCTAAAGACACGTGTTTCATATAGAGAAGTATTTTATTGGAAAACGAAGACATCGTGAAACATACAGAATGTTATTCCATGATGTTAAGAATGTAAAAACAACCAACTTATTGATCGGAGTGTCATTAGCTTAAGAAAATATTGGTTACACTTGTAGGAAAAAAGTTTTCCTTGTGAACGTGTTGAGAGAAGCAATCTCTGTCAGCATAAATGGGTCGTGCTGATAACGAAAGTCACTGCGGTCCTAAATTAGTTACTGAATGCTCGTTGCCACTTCTGTTTTGCTCGTTAGCAGTTGACGGCTGTTGGTACAGGCTGATGAATTATTTATTTGCATTTGTAAAATGAGGTGAACGATTTTTTCGAGTTTTTTATATACATTTGTAATGTGAGGTGAAGGATTTTCGTGAATTTATATCTTTCATTTAAGGTGAATGATTTTGAGATTCATTTACATAACTATCTATAATATGAGGTGAGCGATTTTCGTGAGTAATTCATATATATATATCTATCATTTAAGGTGAATGATTATAAGATTAATTTATATAAATATGTGTAATGTAAGTAGAACTATTTCAAAATTTATGCCAGTTCCGGAAAGTTGGCAGCAAATGGCCACATCGCGAGCTATGGTGGAGCGCTAGAGACAAGAGCCAGTTACTACATAGGCTTTCATGTCAGAAGGTAATCATCCGGCGAATTTTTTTGTCTCGAAGATTTTAACCTATACTAATTTTAACCTATGTTCCATCAATCATTAAGGTGAAATTAGTCCCCTCAGAGGGATACAACGATTGTATCTATGGGAATTAGCGCTCCCAGGGGGAAAATGTGAGGTCCTGAGCAGAGAGTTAGGTAGGCCTTCTTTTTGTAAAAATTTAAATTTGTTATGTCATAGGCAATCTTATTTTGGTTTATTGCTGTTCTGTTTTTCAGTATCTCTGACTTTCCTCTTCAACTTTTATCTAGTTTCATAACCTTCCTTCTTATCTTACTGATTCTATGCGCACGGGATTCTTTGTGGGAAT
Source organism: Platorchestia sp. MABIK (assembly GCA_014220935.1). Taxonomy (NCBI): domain Eukaryota; kingdom Metazoa; phylum Arthropoda; class Malacostraca; order Amphipoda; family Talitridae; genus Platorchestia; species Platorchestia sp. MABIK. The sequence continues at coordinate 46,233 of JACJUY010005440.1, read as the reverse complement.
ACCCTTTGTGCATACATTCCTCGTTCCCTTAACTCCAAACTAAATGGTGCCTGCATCCTTCCTCTCTTTGAGCATCTATGTTGTGGCAAAAGGATGCTAAAACAAAATTATCATCAATCAATCAGGTGAAATGAGTAAGGTATTAAACCCTCCAGAGCGCAACGTGTCGTGCGTGGTGCACATTTCGCTGAGAGGGTGATGATCATGTTTTCATATTACTAACGGGGTACTCTGTTCAATATTCACAGCAAAATACGCGTTAAGGAGATCATTTCGAGTTAGTGTCTTGGTGAGCATTCGCGCTTGTGGTCTTCAATGGAAAAGCTGGGGAAAGTTAATTGACACGGAAGATGTGGGGGATTGGGACGGAAGATTTGGTGAATTGTGACGAACGATGTGGTGAATTAGGGCGGAAGATGTGTTGAGCAGGGATGGAAGATGTGGTGAACTGGAACGGGAGATTTAGTGAATTGAAACGGAAGATGTGGTGAATTGGATCGGAAGATTTGGTGAATTGGAACGGAAGATTTGGTGCATTGGAACAGAAGATGTGGTGAATTGGATAGGAAGATTTGGTAAATTGGAACGGAAGATTTGGTAAATTGGAACGGAAGATTTGGTGAATTGGAACGAAAGATTTGGTAAATTGAGACGGGAGATTTGGTAAATTGAGACGAGAGATTTGGAAGATTGAGACGGGAGATGTGAGCTGCACGTATGGATGACCATAAATGCTTTGAATTTTAGAGAAGTTATCAGACCAACGACATCCGCGCCCAACACTTGAATTCAATCTGAAATTATATCTAGTACTCCAATAATTTGTTTTCAATTACTTACACCAACGAAAAGATACAGCTTACATCAATACTTTGGGAAGTAGTTAAAAGTAATATTTAAACTGATAGTTTAATGGTTGCTGCAAATAATACACGCCTCAGACTAGCTTCGCAGGTTAGTCCGATCTAAGATTTTGCTTTCATGTGAACGAGTGTTGAGAAGCCTCTTTTCCCCTCAAGGGGATACAACTATTGTATCTATGGGAATTACCGCTTTGAGGGGGAAAATGTGACGTCCCGAGCTGAGAATTAGGTAGGCCTTCTTTTTTGTTGAAATGAAACATTTTTGGTTGTGGTAAAGACCATCTTTTTTCGGTTCACGGCTGTCATATTTTTCAGTACTTCCTACTTTCTTTTTCAAATTTTATCTTGTTTTCTAATTCCTTATTAACTTACTGTTTCTATGCGCACACGATCTTGTGCGGGAACATACCTTGTGCATAGATTCCGCGTTCCCTTAACTCCATACCAAATGGTGCTTTCATCCTTCCTCTCTCTGAACATCTTTGTTGTGATAAGGGATGCTAAAAGTAGCTTATGTATAATTATTCAATCAAAGTCAGTGTCATCCGAATGAGTCGTTGAAAACGGAAGAAATGCGCGTATGAACATACGTCAACACTCCTGTAGCTGCTTGCATTTCGTTCAAAAATCTGCAAAGCTAGAAACACTGAATAGAATAAAATCCAAAACATAGGAACTGTTCAGTGCTACTGGTTACATTTTATTGGTTAGCACATGCTTTATAAATATCGATGCGGTAATCCCTTTCCTGAAGTTTTTAACGTAATCTACATTATGAGTTTGCCTTTGAAGTTTTATAACGACTGATACTACAACTTTTTTTGACGTCCACTTGAAAATCAATTATTACCTACATTTGCGTCTCTATCTAACACTTTGACCGCGACTTGACCTGCCCGTGTTCACGGAGAGGATTTCCATAATGCTGCTGACCGACCAGTAGTTACAAACTCAATTTTCATACATACTTATTCAAAGCTAAATGAAGGCAGGATGCAGTCTTTTGTTATTTTGAATTTCTTTTCCTTATTTAACTTTAAATTTATGTTGAATATTGAACTTCAGTTTAACCCCCTGCGGTCAACGTGTTAAGAGGCGAAAACTTCCCAAAACTGATTCAGGAAAGGCAAGAAGAAAGCCTTCGGCTGTTTATATTTTTGCTGAAAATTCGGCGACAAAGGAATGATAAAACTTCTGAGTAGTGTTTAACTATTTTATTTAGTGTTTATTTTCCGTTGCATGGTTGTGATTGATCTTTATCGTATTTTAAATGATTTAGGTAATATTTCTCGTTTCCAATCTGAAAGGATTTTCTCGCCTTGTGAGTTGCTTGTTTTCAATCTGAAAGGATCTCCAACCTTTCTGACTTTATTCCATGATGGATCTTTCTTTTTCTTACCCCATCGACTTTTCCCCCTCACAAAGAAGAGAGCCGTAACTGGTGCATTAAGCACTCCTTTTGTGACAAAAAACTCTTGTTATTGAATTAGGCGTCGTGCGGAGACAACTAAAAGACTTTTCCCCGCAAACTGAGGAGCGTTCGTGGAAGTCATGGGCAATGCGGAGATGTTTGAGGCTTCTATCGTCATGTGAAGGCGATTCCTTGAGTTAGTAAAGAGCAATGCAGAGATGTTCGTGACATGTGCTTTGATTGGAAGGCGATTCCTTGAGTTAGT
>JACJUY010005440.1:30529-42783 GCA_014220935.1 Platorchestia sp. MABIK | reverse complement strand
TAAAGGGCAATGCGGAGATGTTCGTGACATGTGCTTTGATTGGAAGGCGATTCCTTGAGAGAGTAAAGGGCAATGCGGAGATGTCCGTGGCTTGTGTTTTGATGGGAAGGCGATTATTCGAGTTCAACTCGATTAGCGCTACAGTGAAGTTACAGAGAAGCTGTCGGCCTCAATTACGATGCAATCGATCAGGACGGAGTGCAAATCCAAGGTCGTATCTTAGATCTCTTCAGCGATTGTTGCTTTATTTGCCACAACACGTCTTTGAGTTGGTCGTTCTCTTCACGTACTCGACACGCGCTGCTATACAATGCACGTTTTACGCGCTGCTCGACCGATCTCTGGCCATCATTACATGAAATGCAGAATTCAAAAATTAACTTCTGCCAACAAAAAATTCAGGATTCAACGACATTTTACTGTCAAAAATAAAATATAAATGTCCTACTCGTGATATTTTGGCTAGTGAGGTTGAAAAAGACGTTGCTTTTAGATTGAGCCGAAAAATGCAAGATCCAACGAAATTTTACAGTCAAGAATAACTTATAAATGCCCAACTCGTGATATTTTAGCTAGTTTAAGGAAGGCGTTTTTTATTGAGCGCAAAAAGCGTACGTCAGTAAACTGGCTGACGGCCTTAACTGACACCTGAGCTACGCTGAGCTCTGTGTGAAATGTGCACGCATTTGTCTAGCGAGGTACACTGTGCTGGGAACACGGAGGGTATCAAAAAACAAACATCGGCATCTACGGATGCTTTATTTCCAATTGAAGCATGATACATATCACCTCTTACATTGGTTTTTCAAATGCCTTAAAACTAACACCAGGACGCCATGACGCTTTCCCCCGGTCAAAATCGCCACCAGCGCCGAGACTCGAACCCGCGTTTCCCGCACGGAGTCAGGTCCTATAGACACACGGCTATGGCGAGCACGTCACCGTCACCGATCTGTGAAGCATCAAAACACGAACATTGCTATGCCCGTACCTCTTGCTATGCCAAATTTCTGCATGCCTCGCTTCTCTTGAGATGTTCCTCGTGATGGTGCTTAGAAAATTCCAATACTAATGAGTATTTAGCTGCCAACTTCAGGAGATGTTTGAATTTTACGCGTGCTTTGGAGTTTTCGACCGTGAAAAAATTACGGACTGGTCATATCGGTATGATTTTCTAGAAGGCAACATATGAGCATGTGTTGTGTTCGGAATGTGTTTACAAAATGCGTATTGATACCGAAAGCTCACTTTTTTACTTTTATTCGAATAGAGTTCAAAATCAAGCTTTGTCGGACTCACAGCCCGTTGTGATTTCTTTCCGCCGAATAGTTATTTGGGATCACTTTCATCGGAAGCTAAATAAAATTACCTGTAAAATCTTGAAGAAACCACGAGTATTTCAAATAACTGCATTGGAGCGGTTTTTAATAACTCTGTAACATTTACAACTGTAGTGTCGTACTATCGGCACAACTAAAGGTATTGTAGCAGAAGCTTTAACTTCACTTCAGTTCCCTAAGCCGCAAACTCGGGAGAAGAATAAGTACACGCAAAGCAACGCTCCTAATAATATACTGATTCCATCGGTGACAGACCTTCCTTAAAACTAGCAGTGTCCGGAAGTCAAACAAGGACCTTCCGGTGTTTGTAAAACGTGGCAGAGGCAAGGCACCATAACGGACTTCTGTCGGTCATTTCCGGCCGTTTATGACTTATCCGGCTCCGAGACATGTGAAACCCAGTGAGACAAAGACATCCGGCGGTGCTCCCTTTACGAGGCACATCTTGAGAAATAACAATTTCCCCCCTTTAGATGAATATATGACGAACGGAAGGCAGTACTCAACAACCCATTCGCATTACAGGTTTAGTTATTCTACCTGATCTACGCGGTTCATTTTGTACAGGTGAACTGCTAACAGGCTGCAAAGTAGAAGGCTCAGTCGCCTTGCTACTGACAGATCCCAAATTACTGGAAGAATGAAGCAGCTGATTTGACTGTCTCTTCCAGATTACATTTAATGCTAAGATTTGAACATGAAATATATTAACAGCAACTTTACCCACAATAATTCCCTTCAGCTACTTGGGACCATTTCTTAAATTCAGAGCAAGAACATGATCACCGACATCAAATTGAGTTACATACATAGGCTTAGATCTGGACACAGAGTATTTAGGATGAACTCTTTCTCTAGAAGTAACAAATTTACGATTGTTCAGCGCTACAGAGGGAGCAATTACATCATTGTTAGTCATAAGTTGCTGAGTATTTTCGTCATTGTGCTGGCTCTTCCGCCAAAGACGGGAGCCACGCACTCAGTCGAGCAATTTGTAGTGTCGTTCTATCGGCGCAACTAGAGGTATTGTAGCAGAAGCTTTAACTTCACTTAAGTTCCCTAAGCAGCAAACTCGAGAGAAGGATAAGTATACGCACAGCAACGCTCCTAATAATGTACTGGTTCCATCGGTGACAGACCTTCGTTAAAACTAGCAGTGCCCGGAAGTCAAACAAGGACCTTCCGGTGTTTGTAAAACGTGGCAGAGGCAAGGCACCATAAAGGACTTCCGTCGGTCAGTTCCGGCCGTTTATGACTTATCCGGCTCCGAGACATGTGAAACCCAGTGAGACAAAGACATCCGGCGGTGCTCCCTTTACGAGGCACATCTTGAGATACAACCATAGCATTGACGATATGCTTGAACAATAATGAAAATTGCAATGAAGTGTTCTGCAAACATATCGTTAACTTTTCCCCCTACGAAGACTATGGGTCGATCTAATACGGGCGTTTTAGTAACTCATTATACATAGTCAATAACAGCCAAAAAGTCATGGGAATTTTAATGAGATGCTTTGCAAACAGGTCGTCACTCCAAGATTGTAAGTCTAATATCAGTATGTCAATTAGTTTATTATGGTTACCTTCCACTTTAAAAATTTTGTATACAGAATTGCCATCTTGTTTAAGTTTTCATGGTCTTTTAGGAGAACATCAAGTGGTGAGAATCACAAATTTGTACGAACTTAATGAAATAAAAGAAAGCGTTTCCACTAATGCGGAATGGTGTAAGTGCCCGTAGATTTCTATAGTCCACATTTGGAATGTCGGAACACTGAGAATCTGTTAGCCTTTTTTTCAATAAGTAACATGATAGACTGTTATCGTCCAAAAACATTTCCTATTTTGAATAAAAATATCAAAAACTTAGAATTTCATTCCAGTATACTGATACCGTGAAAATCTGCTTGAAAACTGGATGATCGTGACCGCTTTCAGAAATTTGGTTTGCCTCGGGGGGAAAGTGAATTTCTGGCGTTTCCATTGAAACATAGATTGAAAATGGGAAAATGATGACCAGCTTGTGTATTATGCCATCCATCCTAGCTAAATTTAGGTATTCAAACTATTCATTTTATGGAAAGTAGTCTGTTTAATCTTATTTTGCTATTCCTCCTAAACTTAGTAGTTCACAGAAACTTTGAAGCGACTGACGTTGAGTGTTCATTGCTTAGCTTCATCACGTGCCGCGTTTGCAACAAAATAGTTACAAGTGAAATCAGAAAATAAAATAAAATTAATATAACTCATAAATAAAATCGATCATAAAAGTTTTGCAAGCTACTGTATTTCATGAAGTAATAAAATAAATGTCTATGAGATTCCATCAGTTTATCGATGACAAAATGCTGTGAAAGGAAATGTCTAAATCTGAGATTCCATTAGTCATTTCGTAACTATTAACTTGGAATGCGAATGTAAGAGTCTAAGATACCGTAGGGTATTCAATAACAATATCAACGCAAAGCAAACGTGAATATCTGAAGTTCAATTTCTTATTCAATGACGATGCACTCGGAAAGCAACCATATTTTGTCTTTTTCACTAGTCATTAAATATCGATGAATTTGACCTAACGCATTCAATAAACATTTTCTCGCATATTTAACGGAAATTTCAAAAGCTTCACAACTCATTCAATAACCACTTTCTCAGACGGCTGATGGAAATATCGCTGCATAGTTTCGTTTGTGTTTCGTTAGCGATGTTCTGGGCAGGCTAACGCAAACATCTGAGGATGGTTTATTTGCTTGTTCAATAGCAATATACTTACGAGGAGTGAAGTACGCAGCTGATGTGCTCAGTGTACGGAACTAATGCTTCTTGTGCCAACTAAGTGTTCCAAGTCTTGGGGTCCAAGTGACCGAACATTGATGGCGAAATTACAGAAGTTGAAAGTTACTCGTCTTCTCAGATTACTGGTAAGGTCATGAGCGTAGAGTTAGGTAGGCCTTCATTTTGTTGAAATAAAATGTTTTTTGTTCTGTTAAGGACCTTCTTGTTTTGGTTCACTTCTGTCCTGTTTTTCAGCACCTCTGACTTTTTTCTTCAACTTTTATCTCGTTTCATAAATTTCCTTTTTAACTAACTGTTTCTATCGGCGAGGGATCCTGTGGAAACTCACCTTGTGTGTAGATTCTGCCTTCCTTTTACTCCATACTAAAGAGTGCCTTCATCCTTCCTCTCTTTGAACATCTTTGTTGTGGTAGAGGCTAAAACCAATCTATAATCAATCAATTCACAGATATCCGTTAGAATTTTATGGATTTATGATAAGAGTCTTCAATTGCTCTCCAATATAGAGTAGAGTTGCTCTCCAATTCCTCAGAAAGATTCAAATTGTTTTTGCTTTTATATTTGCATTCCATCCATGAGTATTGAATATTTCTGTAAACAATTACGGTGCCAGAAGAAAACTGAGCGTTTTTTCTTATTCGCATTTTTACAGTGGCATCATTGTTGTACTTCGATTATGAACTTCTACGTTGCATGATTATTAGTTCGTAGCTTCTGATAAGAACTTTAATTCTCCACGAGCAATCAATCATGTTGTTAAGTGCATTTATGAAACTGATGGATTTGTTGCAACGCATCGGAATTAAAGAAAACTTAGTTTGATGCGAAGATCGTAAATGTAAGAAAAATGAATCTAATGTGACGCTTTTTAAAGAAAGAAAATCGAATTTGATGCGACGCTTCGTAATGAAAGAAAAACGAATTTGATGCAAAATTTCGTAGCGAATGAAAAAGACTTTTATACTAGGTTTGGTAAGAAATATATTGACTGCCAGTTTCTAACTCACTGAAATTGAGTTGATGAATCGGTCGAGATTGATTGATCATAAGTTAGTTTCAGCCTCCCTTACCACAATAAAGAGGTCCTAAGATAGAGAGAGGATGCAAGCATTATTTAGAATGGAGTTAAGGGATCGCGGAATTTTTGCGCGAGGTTATCTCACCTGCTTTCATTACCACAAACCCAAATATCCTCAGCTTCCTAATTTTCACAGCCTTAAATGTGTAAACGTATTAGCGCAACCCCATAATTTCTACCGCCCTAAACATATACAGACCCATAATTTCTACAGCCCTAAATATAAAATTTATTAGCACATCTTCGTAATTTCTGCAGCCCCTCAATTTCTACAACCGTAAATACATAAATATATCAGCACAGCCTCATAATTTCCGCAGCTTCTTAATTTCCATAACCGTAAATATGTAAATATATCAGCGCAGCCTCATAATTTCCGCAGCCCCTTAATTTCCACAACCGTAAATATATAAATATATCAGCACAGCCTCATAATTTCCGCATCCCCTTGATTTCCACATCCGTAAATATTTAAATATATCAGCACAGCCTCATAATTTCCTACCTCCCAGACCATACCTCCTCTCAGCTCTGACCTCGCCAGATATCACATCATCTCCAAACTTTGGTCGTTTGGTGAGAGTTTGAGGGCCGCGATTTTTAAACCACCCAGCGGGCGCATTCTTCGGTCTTTAGTTCTCTTCTAAATTGGCTGGGAGGCATTTCGGTTCTCTCAATTTCGCGTAGTTGAACTCCGAATTCATTGAGAGTCTGAAATGTCGGTCGAAAGCGTCGAATGAAAGGTTATGTTGTGATAAGGAACGCTTGTGAGGGGTTGAGAGCGCGGGGTCCGAAACGTCGGTCATGAACGTTGAACGAAAGGAGAGTCTGAAACGTTGATCGTAAACGTTCAATGAAGGGAAAGTCCGAAACGTAGATCGAAAACGATCAACGAAAGGTTCTATTGACATTAGAAACGTAGATGAGTTGTTTAAAAGTACGTGAGGTTAAACGGGAGGTAAAAATATAAGTGTAGGTTTGTAATAGGTGATGCTGAGGAGACGTGTTAATATTCCCAGGCGAGAACTTGAGAGGCTTGATAATTTTGGACAATCAAGCTTTCTTTCTAACACGTTAACCGCGATAGGTTAAAGTGAAGGTCAATTTTCAACTCAAGTTTAGAGACAATTGTGGGAAACAATTTTGAAAATAGCAAACATTGACGGTATTGTGCATTCTTTTATCTTTACCTTTTTAAGCGACGCTTTTTAAAGAAAGAAAAATGAATTTGATGTGACGCTCCGCAACGAAAGAAAAACATATTTGATGCGACGCTTCGTAACGAAAGTTTAAGTATTTATGAAAATTGAGTTTGTGACTACTGGTCGGTCAGCAGCATAATGAATATCCTCTTGGTGTACACCAGCGGCTCAGGTCGCGGTTAAAATGTCAATTATCGGGATATTCCTCCGACAATTTTTCTTCACTTCTGAATGTTGACAAGTTTATGTTACTCTACAAAAAGTGACCAAACAGAATAAACAATTCACCGTGGATTCAGCGTGCTGTGTGTTCCACATTTGCTGTGCATTCACATCGGCATCAAATGGTTATTCTATTGCGGGCCCGCGCCAGTTTAATTCACCTGCTATCACTGAGTTCTGAGCGTTCAAACATCCATAAAAGGCAGATGTCACCGTGGCGTTCTGATGGATTATCTATTATACGAGTGTGCATTACGAAGACTGATCAGGCAGAACGTGGCTTTCTGATGGTTAACATGGATTAAATGCCAATTCTGAGCGTTCAAACATCCACTTAAGGCAAATATCACTGTGGCTTTCAAAACCGATCAGTGTGATTCTGATGAATCCTAGAGATTTTATTACTTCTGTCGAAGCCATGCGAATCTGCATCCATTCTGATATTTCCAATGACTTATATTTTCACGCAGAGATATCCGCAGCCTAGCATTTGAAAACGATTTTTTGTTTATTCTGTTTCAAAAGTTGGGCTCCTTCGAGAGAACTCTGGTTTTTCCGCACCTGGTCTTTCAACTTCGCACCTGGTGTGTTGAATTTATTCAACACACATGTTGAATAAAGTGTGTTTTGTGTCAAGTTCATTTTTTGCACAAATATGGCATGGTGTCTACATTATCATGTTCGTCGATGCAATTTTGCACAGGTTTTTAACCAGCGTTAAAAGTTGACCAAATCTCTTGTATTTCTTTGGTATCAAATATATGAATTACATCAATGTGTGACACCCGAATTTCTCAACCTTTTGCACTTCTTTTCATTTCTTCAGCTCGAGCAACTCATTTATGAAAATTGATCGTCATAACACACTTCATTAACAGGCGAGTTGCATTCGCAGCATTAAGAATGATGTAGCCTCTCTTCTTCTTCTCATTTCACGAGTGATGTAGCTTCTCTTCTTCTCCTCATGACAGATGACAGCCATTCTTCTCATTCCAGGCTTTTTATCGCCCCGCCGCGCCAAAAAATGATCTTTATTTCCGCTCAGTTTTGAAGCCTCTATTGTGATGCGTGCCGAGCTCAGGGCCCTGCTTTACTGCTCAGTCACCAGAAGTTCAGAGTAACCATAAATAAATGCAGCTCAGAATAATCATAAATAAATACAGTTCAGAGTAACCATAAATTCAGAGTAACCATAACTTCAAAGTATTTAGACATAAATGCACCTTAGAGTAGCCATAAATAAATTTAGTTCAGAGTACCCATAAATTCAGAGTAATCATAAACAGTTCAAAGTAACCATAAATAATTGCAGCTCAGAGTAACCATAAAAAAATACAGATCCAAGTAACCATATAAAAATGCAGGTCAAAGTAACCATAAATAAATTCAGTTCAGAGTAACCATAAATTCAGAGTAATCATCCATAAATGCAAGTCAGAGTAACCATAAATTTAGAGTAATCATACATTAGTGTAGGTCAGAGTAACCATAAATTTTAAGTAATCATACATAAATGCAGGTCAGAGTAACCATAAATTTAGAGCAATCATACATAAATGCAGGTCAGAGTAACCATATATTTACAGCAATCATACACAAATGCAGGTCAGAGTAACCATAAATTTAGAACAATCAAATATAATTGTAGGTCAGAGTAACCATAAATTTAGAGCAATCATACATAAATGCAGGTCAGAATAACCATAAATTTAGAGCAATCATACATAAATGTAGGTCAGAGTAACCATAAATAAATGCACTCTAGAGTAACTTTAAATGCAGAGTAACCGTAATTAAATGCAGTTCAGAGTAACCATAAATTCAGAGTTTTGTCGTCACTTAAATATATAAATCAGAGTTTTGACTCTGCCCGCTATATAATAAATAAGACTAAAAAATTTATCACATTGCTTGAATCGCAATGCTATTAGAAATTTAAAAGCGAAGAAAATGCTAATAAAACTAGTCATGTTTACTCAAATAGAGAAAAAACAAAATCGAAAACGTTTCGGAGTCCAGCTCCATCTTCAGTTCTGTAAAATACAAAGAATTAAAAAAAGTGCAAAAAGTACAAACATTACGAAGAATACAAGCAATACAAAAAAGTAAAACGAACACAATTGTATCAACAAAAGATAAATAAATGTCAGAATATGCCTAAAAACTTGCAAGAAAGTTACGAAAAAATACACACTAAGAATTTACTATTTGAAGGGGGTAGGAACTAAGCATATTATTTAGGGAAGGTTTTCCTTTAAAAACATGAAGGGATTCTAAAATTTGTAAGTCAAACTCATTGGGAGCGCTATCAATGACTTTAAAATCTTCCTCACGAACTACTATATTGCACTGTTCAGCATGGTTGCGTACGGCTGAATGAGGAGGGTGAGCAAGTAAGTTCCCGGTACGGTGGCTCCTACCGCGGTGTTCTGCTATTCTTGTGTAAATACTGCGTGACGTCATCCCGACGTACGCCGATGTGCACTGCACACAACTATATTTATAAATGACACCAGAACGCATTAGACCAGGGATGGATTCCTTGTGCCGAAAAAAAGAACCTATTTTTGCCTTATTAATCAAAATTTCACACAGGTTGATAGTAGGAAAATACCTATCAAAAAGAGACTTTAATTCACGGGCCAGTTTTTCAGATGGGGAACCAAAGCAATCATTGTTTTGTACGGTTCACAGATTGTTCTTTACGGTTCAGCCGTACGCAACCATGCTGAACAGTGCAATATAGTAGTTCGTGAGGAAGATTTTAAAGTCATTGATGGCGCTCCCAATGAGTTTGACCTACGAATTTTAGAATCCCTTCATATTTTTAAAGGAAAACCTTCCCTAAATAATATGCTTAGTTCCTACCCCCTTCAAATAGTACATTCTTAGTGTGTATTTTTTCGTTACTTTCTTGCTAGTTTTTAGGCATAGTCTGACATTTATTTTTCTTTTGTTGATACACTTGTGTTTCTTTAACTTTTTTGTATTGCTTGTATTCTTCGTAATGTTTGTACTTTTTGCACTTTTTTTAATTCTTTGTATTTTACAGACCTGAAGATGGAGCTGGACTCCGAAACGTTTTCGATTTTGTTTTTTCTCTATTTGAGTAAATATGACTAGTTTTATCAGCATTTTCTTCGCTTTTAAATTTTTAATAATAAATCAGAGTTTTGAATAAATAAATTCAGAGGTTTGACCGCGTTGTGAGCAGCCGGTGTGCACGGAGGGGATTTTCATAATGCTACTCACCGACCAGCAGTTACAAATTTTATTTTCACAAACATTTAATTAAAGCGAAATGAAGGCACGATCCAGTTGATTTTTCAAAAATTACTCACTACTGTCCAATCGACTCAAAATTCAAGTTGAATACTTCACTTCGGTTTAACCCATGGCAGCGGTCAACGTATTTCGGCGATTGATTAAAAGTTAAATAAAACTCACAGATTTTATGAATCTCGTCGACCCAATTTAGAAGCACCTATACCAGTTCTCCTATTCAATTCTTTCTTTAATTAATTATTTTCTCGTAAGTGAAGTTCATATTAACACTTTGACTGCGGCAACTAAATATTACTGTCAACATCATATTCAAATTTAAAGTCAATTGAATTGTAGTGAACTATTTTGAAAATACCAAACATGAACGGGATCGTGTTTTCATTTAGCTTTAATTAAGTTTTTATAAAAATTGAGCTTGTGACTACTGTTCGGTCAGCAGCATTATGAAAATTACCTCCGTGTACCACCGGTGGCGCACGTCGCAGTCAAAGTGTTGAGGTCTTTCTCGTCGCACAATTTTTGTTTTAGTTGCATATCTGCTTTGAATGTTATTAAAATGGAATTTTCAACCCCTGTGCTTAGGCATGTGTCTCTTTTAAGAACTTCAATTTTGCAATGATTTTTATTCTGCCTTGCAACAGCACACTTTTGTTCTTTGCGTTTTAGCGTCAAAAAATGAAATTTTAAATATCGGTCACATCTCTCAAGAGGATACCACTATTGTATTTATGGGAATCTGCGCTTCCAGGGGTATAATGTGATGTCTCAGACTGAAAGCTATGTAAACCTGCCTTTTGCTGAACTAAAATGAGTTTCTATTCTTTAGAGTGCATCTTTTTTCGGTTCACTGCTGTCAGATTTTTCATCAACTTTGACTTTCTTCTTCAATTTCTATTTTGTTTTCCAAATTTCTTTCTCAACTTACTGTTGTAGCGGCATTAGTCAGACATGGCGGCATTATTTAGACATGAAAGCTTCAGTTAGACATGGCGGCATTATTTAGACATGAAAGCTTCAGTTAGACATAGCGGCATTATATAGACATGAATGCTTCAGTTAGACATGACGACATTATTTAGACATGAAAGCTTCAGTTAGACATGGCGACATTAGTTAGACATGAAAGCTTGGGTCAGACATGGCGGCATTAGTTAGACATGAAAGCTTCAGTCAGACATGGCGGCATTATTTAGACATGAAAGCTTCAGTTAGACATGGCGGCATTATTTAGACATGAATGCTTCAGTTAGACATGACGACATTATTTAGACATGAAAGCTTCAGTTAGACATGGCGACATTAGTTAGACATGAAAGCTTGAGTCAGACATGGCGGCATTAGTTAGACATGAAAGCTTCAGTCAGACATGGCGACATTATTTAGACATGAAAGCTTCAGTTAGACATGGTGGCATGTTGTAGCGACTTTAGTTAGACACGGCAGCCAGCTTCAGATAGACATGGCGGGATTAATGAGACATCAGTATACTCGTAAGGCAGGATTTTCAGTATAGTAAAGCATGTGGGCATTAGATATGTCGGCACATACATGACATCTATGTAGCAGCACGAATGTGACACACAAGAATGCGGGTTACAACACACACGCCACACAACACACAGTATGCGTGTTACAACACAACACACACAGCACGCCGGCGGGTTACAACACACATCACACAGGACGTCCGTCACACAGAACGGCTCAATACAAGCTTCGCTTGGCGGTACGCCAGGCCGCAGAGTGACGGCTGGGGCTGTGTGTAGTGTGTGTTGTGTTCTCATGCACTCGCTGCTTACGCACACGCTTGCTCTCGCACGTACACGCATGCTGGGGCATGCACACGCATGTTTTGGTACGTATATACATTTTTTACCACGCACATGTATGTCTTAGCATACTCACGCACACTCTGACACGCACATGCGTTCTCTTACTTACACACTTTCATACGCACGCGCATGATCTCACATGCACACCCTCGAAGGCACACAGACAATCCCTTGTGTGTATTATACGTACAGTGCGCATACGCACCTCAGTGTGCGGGCTTGTTCGAGTTGCCCGCGATCAGGTGTGTGTGGCGCGAGTAGAATGCGCGAACGCGCGGAGATTGTCACTTTGCGTAGCCTTTCTATTTCCCCTCCTCTGCGTAGCTTTTCATTTCCGCTCCTTTGCGTAGTTTTTTCATTTCCCCTCCTTTGCGTAGTTTTTTCATTTCCTCTCCTTTGCGTAGTTTTTCATTTCCCCTCCTTTGCGTAGTTTTTTCATTTCCCCTCCTTTGCGTAGCCTTTCCATTTCCCCTCCTCTGCGTAGCTATTTCATTTC
>JACJUY010005440.1:14096-30467 GCA_014220935.1 Platorchestia sp. MABIK | reverse complement strand
TTTTCATTTCCCCTCCTTTGCGTAGTTTTTTCATTTCCCCTCCTTTGCGTAGCTTTTTCATTTCCCCTCCTTTGCGTAGTTTTTTCATTTCCCCTCCTTTGCGTAGTTTTTTCATTTCCCCTCCTTTGCATTCCCTGTCCATTTTTTCTTTACTGTTCCTATCTCTTCCATGGGCAGGTTTTGCCACGTTGGTCGCGACGTGAGCCACGGGGTGATTTTTCATAATGCTGCTGACCATTAGTCAAAAACTCAATTTTTATAAATACTTAACCAAAGCTAAATGGAGTCACAATCCAGTCAATGTTTGCCATTTTCAAAATAGCTTGCTACATTTGATTTTGAATTCAATTTGAATATTAAACTTCAGTTTAAATTACCGCGTTAAATTACTCCATCGTGACTCATGCCTCTTATTCTCAAATTTCGTGACTCAGTGCGAGAAAAAAAGGCGCGAGCTAAATCTGCAAAATGCATGTAATTTTTTTGAAGCACACAACTGAAGGCGGCGATTTTTCCTCGTTCGTGCCATCGTGTGCACTGCATTTCTGGTCACGTTTGTGAATGCACAAGCTCACTGTGTGAGTTCGGGCGTCAAGATTTTTTAACGTTCTCTGTGCACAGCAGATTGAAGTGTGGCTTATCAGGCTTTTTGAATAGCGTAAGAAAATCAACTGATGCACAGTTCAAATTTTGGGATTACGTCCCACAATTATGCGGCCAAAAAAGGATGTCTAAAAACGTTATTTTGCTTTTATAAAATATCTTCAGTAGCATCAGTGATGTTACATCTGTGACTTGGTGGCAGTGTATCATCGTGTTGCTTGCGAGACCGTGTGTGGCGACCTATTCCTAGCCTTCATTTTTGTGCGTGTGCCTCAGCAGATATTTCTTGTTGTAGTCAGGCAAGGTGGACAAACGAACAGTCTAAGTTAGCAAGGCTAACAGTCTAGGCAGGTAGACAAACGAACAGTCTAAATAAGCAAGGAATACAGCATAGACAGGTTGATAAACAGTGTAAGCATGCAAGGCAAGCAGTTTAGGCAGTAAGATAAACAGCCTAAGTAAGCAAATAAACAGTCTAGACAGCAAGATACACGAAGTAAGACAAATGATAAAGCCAAGCAAGGGAAATCAAACGGTCTAGGGAGCAAGGGAAATAAACAGTCAAGGCAGCAAGGGAAATAAACAGTCAAGGCAGTAAGGAAAATAAACAGTCAAGGCAGCAAGGGAAATAAACAGTCAAGGCAGCAAGGGAAATAAACAGTCAAGGCAGCAAGGGAAATAAACAGTCAAGGCAGCAAGGGAAATAAACAGTCAAGGCAGCAAGGGAAATAAACGGTTTAGGCAGCAAGGGAAATTAACAGTCAAGGCAGCAAGGGAAATAAACAGTCTAGGCAGCAAGGGAAATAGAACACCTGCGTAACTACAAAAGTTGAGCGCACTTTATGGCGAGTGCATTGCATAATGGATTACTGTCCCTATTTTTGAGGCAAATGCAGAACGAAGGCAAACACAGTTGAACTGAAGCGCGAGGAAAATGCTTAGTGAAATTCAGTCATAAAGCACCACCGAATCTACTGTTGGATCATGCAGGAATGATTCAGTACATTTCAACGCGTCTTTGTGACAATAAGGGGTAAAGCTCTCGCTGTTCTTAGAGCAAACTCATTTAAATAAACATAAGTATACAAGGCGTCTCAAAAATGTATTCTCTCTTTGTCTGACCTGTACTCGTGTATTTTGTTACTATATAGGTGTTTATTAACATATATGTATACTAGTCTAATGAGTTTTTAATCGAAAAGAACATTAATTTTGGGAAAATTAAATGTAATACAAGAAAAGTTGGCTGCATTTGAAACGGAAGCGAAAAATACGTGAGTAGTAGTCCGTCAAAGGATGAATACATTTTGTTGGAGACCCTGCATATGCGTCCAAAGCGAGACGAGGCGTCATCGTTTGCCTCTTCTATATTTATTTTCGCAAAAGACGTTGATGTCCGTTGCCTCTGTCTTTGTAAAAATGCATCCTCGGGTGTGACTTAAATACTTCGGTGCATAACGGTCATGCCATGGCTAGGGTACAGTGTTGGTAAGACGCATCCACTGGAATGACTTGAATACTTCGGTGCATAACGTTTATGCCATGGCTAGGATACAGTGTTAGTAAAGACGCATCTAATGGAATGACTTGAATACTTCGGTGCATAACGTTCATGCCATGGCTAGGGTACAGTGTTAGTAAAGACGCATCCAATGGAATGACTTGAATACTTCGGTGCATAACGTTCATGCCATGGCTAGGGTACAGTGTTAGTAAAGACGCATCCAATGGAATGACTTAAATACTTGAGGTGCACAAAGTTCATGCCATGGCTAGGGTACAGTGTTTGTAAAGACGCATCCACTGGAATGACTTGAATACTTCCGTGCATTACATTCGTGCCATGGTTGTGGTAAAGTTTTTGGAAAAACAAATCGATGGGCGTGACTTGGATGCTTCAGGTGTTGCGTCATTTTTCTTGGCGGCCGCGATCATCTGCTACCAGATGAGGGTTCCAACTTAATGCCAAAAGAAAATCATGAATTCGAAGGAATCGCAATAAAATATCCTGAAATTACCCAGGACCCAGTTAATGTTTGATATTTATAAAATTACTGACAAGTTTTGACATTAAATTTGAGTTGAATATCCCTTCAGGAGGATACAACTATTGTATCTATGGGAATTAGTACTCCCAGGGCGAAAATGTGAGGTACTGAGCTGAGCGTTAGGTAGGCCTTCTTTTTGCTGCAATAATTTTACTTAGTTTTGTTAAGGGCCATCTTTTTTCGGTTCAATGTTGTCCTGTTTTCAGCACCTCTGACTTTTTTCTTGAACTTGTGTCTTGTTTTATAACCCTTATTCAAGTCTTACTGTTGCTATGCACACTGGATCCTGTTTAGGAACACTCTTTGTGCATAGATTCCACGTTCCCTTAACTCCGTAATAAATGGTGCCTTCATCCTTCCTCTCTTTGAACATCTTTGTTGTGGTAAAGGAAGGCTAGAACTAATTAATAATCAATCAATCAATCTTTCTACTCGTCCTTACGTCCGACAGCGCGTGAGATTATTATTACTATTTTATATTATTGGGAATTTTCATTTCATATTTTTGGGAATTTTCATTTTATATTTTTGGGAATTTTCATTTCATATTATTTACATTTTCTAGCACAGGAGACATCTCGCACTCTAAATTTTGCCTGCCTAATTCACATTTGGTTTATTTTTAATGAAAATAGCCAATTTTCAACTGAGAACCTGAAATGGACTTTTCGTACAATAATTAGCCAGTATTTTCCATTAAGGTTTTTTAAATTTACAAAGTGTTGTGTCTGTGTTAGTATATACAAAGTTCTGAAAACTAAAAAATTCCATAAAAATTGTACGTCATGTTGGTAACGGCAGCTCTCACGCAAGTGCCAGAAATAGCAAAATATTCACTATTAATAGCTAACTCATTAATATGAAAGATTTAGAATGAGTCGCATATGTTAAATTGAGTTCCAGAAATAGCAAAACATTCACCATCAATAGCTAACTTATGAATATGAAAGTTTAGAATGAATCACATTTGTTAAATTGAGTTCCAGAAATAGCAAAACATTCACTATTAATAGCTAACTTATGAATATGAAAGTTTAGAATGAATCACATTTGTTAAATTGAGTTCCAGAAATAGCAAAACATTCACCATCAATAGCTAACTTATGAAAATGGATGACATATCATGCGTTTCACATCTGGTGCACTTTTGTCCGCACGCTTCTATAAAGTGTCCTTGCAGAGTTGAGAACTGGATTTTTCAATAATATTTAGGTATTCTGGAGCAGATATAAGGCCAGACTGTCACGCTAGTTTATACTGATTGGGTTTCCATTGATACTTAGGTATTCTGGAGCAGATTGAAGGTCAGACTGATGTGCTAGATAATTTTGATTGCTTTTCCAATCATATTTAGGTATTCTGGGCCAGACTGGTATGATGGATATTTCTGAGCACCCTCTCATCTTTACAGTATCAACACTGTTCCCACCATTTTAACATTCCCTCCAGTTATTTTAAAAGAAATACCACCCCGAGCCCACGGGCGTTTTAATTGACATGTAATACTGTGTAAAAATACAGCTAATTTTTCCATGATCATTCGGGCCGCTCGACTCTCAGACAGTTGAGCCCACTCCAGCGTGTTGTGTGATGAGCATGAGGTATTTAGCGTGAATGGCAGCGTGATTAATTAATTTTAATGAAGGGTTTCTTTTTTCTGTGTCCAGAATGGGTAATTGATATCAAATGAATAACGCATAGCATTGCGAGAGCTCGGTGCCCGCTGAAAAAAATCGAGAGCTATCAGCCTGAAAATAAAGCTGATAATTGTCTGGTAAATTGCTGTGGGCTTCAAATGATGGGCTCATTATGGTGCCGAATTTCTGAGCATTGTTGGAAATGTTTTATTCCGAGCAAATAGTGACCTCATTTGAATAAGAAATATTCATGGTAAACATAGGTAACTGTTCATAGAAATGATCCCAGTGTCAAGTCTGTATTTGACTCAAAAGGAAATACGCACAATCGTTCTCCCACAATATTTAACGTGCTTCTAAATATTTTCTAGTTTTAAACTTATGATTAAAACGTGGCTTCAATAGTCCAGATTCTGCAAACAATATAAGTTTGCATAAGGTCTAAATGAAATGTGCATTTTTGAAAACACGATGATTTAGGCTTACATCGTGTCAAAACGCAATGTACATTAACATATGGTAGGTTAATGTCTGTTTTGTTCCGTAAATTAATCAAGTTCCTAATCACTAGTATATTTCAAATATCCTGCTATAGATATTTTGGTTTCGAAGACAACAGCTATGATGGATCAGAAACAACTTCACTGGGCCGTTGTAAGTTTTCTCATCTATTGTAATGTTGTGTTGAATCAAGCAGATTCTCTGAACTCATATAGTCATGCACAGGCAGTTGTTGGGTTTCTCATTCACTCTTTGGCAGAATTAAACCCATTCTCTGAACGTCTAGGCACGCTGAGGTGGTTGTTAGTTTCCATTTATTTTAATGTTGAATCAATACCATTCTCTAACGTCTACAGCCATTCAGAGGCAGTTTGTTTTCTCATTTATTTGAGGTGAAATCAATCATATTCTCTGAGCGTCTACAGCCAAGAACAGACCGTTTTTTTGCTCATTTATTCATGGTTGAATCAAAATCATTCGCAAAACATCTTTATCCATGCAGAGGTGGTCGTTAGTTTTCCCATTTATTTATGCTTCGATAAAAAAAAACTCTGAACGTCATTAGCCTCACAGAGGTTGTTGTTAGTTTTCTCATTTATTTTAAGGTGGACTCAAACACTTTATCTGAATGCCTTTAGCCCCGTTGAGGTAGTTGTTGGTTTTCTAATTTATTTATAGTTGAATCGAACCCCTTCTCTGAACGTCTATACCCCTACACTAACCGTGAGTGTTCCCAATTCGTTAAATCAAACACATTCTCTGAATGCCTATAGCAATGCACTAACCGTTAGTGTTCCTATTTATTTATGACCGAATGAACCCCATTCTCTGAACGCCTATACCCCTGCACAAAACACCCAGCCCTCAGGGCAAGCGTGCACCGGTGGCGTAGGCTCGGCGTACTCTTTTGGTGGTTCCTCGCGGTCGGAGTTTTTGCTCCGTCGTTTTTCCGTTGCGGGCTCCCGTGCTCTGTACGAGCCACAGGTGCCGTCGAGCAATGAAGGCACGGTGTGCCATGTTGTGTCGTGTGCCAGGCTGTGTCGTGTGCCAGGTTGTGTCGTGTGCCAAGTGCTCCTAGGGGGAAGTCATCGAGAAGTAGCTCTTTATTGAGATCGTAGTTAGTGTGGCACTCTGGTGGACGAGACGCGTGTCGTGCGAGCTGCGTTGCGCCAGTGTTGGTGTCTGCTGAGGTTGTGGAGTCTTCTTGTGATCACGCCAGTTTTGCTGCTAAGGAATGAATTTGTGTTGCTCCTAGGTATCAACGTGCAGTGATGTTCACATTATGAAAGAACTTCGCAAGCGTGAAGTCAAATTGCCTTTTTTCTTTCTACTAAACAACATGAAGGGACATTCACATTATGATGGAACTTCGCAAGAGTACAGTCGAATTGTTTTTTTTTCTTTCTACGAAACGGCTTGGTGTGATGTTCAAAATATGAAAAACTTTGCATGGGTGCAGTCGAATTTTCATTTTTTTGCTTGGAACAAAATTGACAAGCTTGGAGTGATGGACTTGGTTACGGTCGAGTGAAAAGCTTTCTTCGAATTTTAGACAGTCCTGAAAAATGAGTTTGCTTACTTTTGAAATGCTCAATTGGATTTCAAACTAGTTCTTTTGATAAGAATGAAAGTTTTCTTTCTTTGATCAGTGAAAGTGTTTATGTGAATTTTCTGTGAATTTTGTTCGTCATTTTACAAGAGATTTGCATGTAGAGAATGACACACCGTATGTGCCTTTCAACAGAAATTTTTCGATTAAGAAATTTGTACTATAGAACAGAAAATCGCTTCATGGATCACATTCACGCGATGACAATTAGAAGTAAAAACATTTGAATAGTCCTGTTTTCGTACTCTCTCATATCATGGATATCCTTTGAACCACTCCTCGTACAAATTGAACTTGACATGAGATATTTATTTTCGACGACAGCGTGTTGAGTTGCATGCTATTTTAGCTGACGTTTTGGCAGCAAGCGATCTTGGCCATCTTTGTTTTAGTTTGTCTGCGTATTTTCCCTCGGATGAATCATTGTTGCAGCCTCACACCGTAAGAAAATTAGGAACAAAACTTGTAGTTAGAAACCTTTAATCGAAACACGTTAGCGTATTAGTTTGTCTGCGTATTTTTCCTCGGATGAATCATTGTTGCAGCCTCACACCGTAAGAAAACTAGGAACAAAACTTGTAGTTAGAAACCTTTAATCGAAACACGTTAGCGTATTAGTTTGTCTGCGTATTTTTCCTCGTATGAATCATTGTTGCATCCTCACACCGTAAGAAAACTAGGAACAAAACTTGTAGTTAACGACTTTTTATCGAAACCCATTAGCTTCGGTCTGTTAGTGATGCGTTAGTGATTCTGGTCGTCAGATAAGTAGTTAGAAATTCTTTTATTGAACCCACAACAAATTAGAGTTAGTGATCTAGGTCTTTTGATATTAAGATATGTTAGTATCATTCTATCTCCAGCCTGTAAAAAATGTAAGCCCTCCCTGAAAATTTCGAATATGAGAACTATTTCGTCCGAAAATAAATTTTTTTATTTTTCGACCTGAAGAGCATTTTGAAATTGACTCTCGTTTAATGTCGGAATGGTTGAGTAATTATTAGCATGTGAGGTGAACATTTTACCTGAAGTTTCTACAATGAACTGCTAGGTCCGAGGCAAAAATGTGAGAACGGCTCTAAAACCCACGAAGTTGCGGTATATCAATTTCAACAATTTTTAATCAAATTAACTTGAACGCAATTTCAAAGGCAGTGGTACTTTCTCGATACATTTGTGACTTTTAAATCTAACTGCACTTGCTTGACTGAGGACGAATGTTTTGCAGTTATTTGATTGCTTTTACTCGACTTGACCCACTTCTTCTTATAGATGTAGGTTTTATAAATCTAGTCTATGTCAGTGGAAAACAACACTTGTGCGTGTTTTATGAGCGAAGAAATTGTAGTTGAACGCATTTTGTGAGCGAAAAAATTTAGAGTTCACCTTTCACCGACAGTTTGAAATGTTATTAAAATTTTACTCTAATCTTGGTCGGAGAAGCATTCGTAGAATTACGAACAAAATAGAGATTCAATTTAAATTCATCTTTCTGCAATGAAGGACCAAAAACGTGCCTGTCAATGATGGTAGTGAATTAAACTTCCTTTCAAAACTAAATTTTATACAATGACTGACTAATAACGTTGTGGTGAGTTGGACCCCATTTCAAAATTAAGTTTCATACACTGTTGGGCCAAAAAAGTCTCTGTTCATGGGAACAGTGTATTGGACCGCGTTTCAATCAAATTACAGCTCCTACGTGTGGTGTCGGGCTGGCCGCACGAGGTTTGGAGAAATTTATAATTTTATTCTTCCTGAAAATAAAAGGGAGCATTTTGTCTGCAAGTAACCGCTGGCTTAAATCACTGAATGTTCATGGAAGGAGCGATTTTGCTTTTCGTTGTCTCTCAAACATGTGGCGAAAGTTTTCGATAGAATTTAGATCTGGAGATTCTGGGGGCCATTGGATGTGACAAAATATGTAACTCTTCATGCTCATTGAACCACTTTCAAACGCTTTGCTTTTTGCGCACGTTATCGATGATATGTACTTTGTTAAAAATAAAGACATTTTTCACCGTGCTTTGAGATTTAGCAATGACAAAAAAAAGTAGGTTTACATAAAGAAATGCTCCTAGCTAAATTTTATGGATTATGTTTAACGTATGATTTAGTTCGAGCTCAGTCTTCCATCCATTAAACATAGTTTCATGATTGGGTACTCAAGTAAACTATGGGTATACGTGATTGAATACTTTGTATGTATTTGTGCTTGTGCAAATTTGCGTTCATTAGGATTCAGTATACGAACACATGTGAATGTGTGCTTGTACTTAGGTATGCAGTGAACTTTTTATGGACAAGGTTCTTCTATAACTAACAACAGTATCCTATAGTACATTAACGACAGTATCCTACGTTTATGACAGTCTCCTACAGTACATTAACGACAGTATCCTACGTTTATGACAGTCTCCTACAGTACATTAACGACAGTATCCTACATTACCGACAGTGCCCTACATTAACGACAGTACCCTACATTAACGACAGTCCCCTACATTAACGATAGTATCCTACATTAACGACAGTACCCTACATTAACGACAGTATCCTACATTAACGGCAGTATCCTACATTAACGACAGTATCCTACATTAACGACAGTATCCTACATTAACGACAGTATCCTACATTAACGACAGTATCCTACATTAACGACAGTATCCCACATTAACGACAGTATCCCACATTAACGACAGTATCCCACATTAACGACAGTATCCTACATTAACGACAGTATCCTACATTAACGAGAGTATCCTATACATTAACGACAGTATCCCACATTAACGACATTATCCTACATTAACGAAAGCATCCTACATTAACGTCAGTATCCTACATTAACGACAGTATCCTACATTAACGACAGTATCCTACATTAACGACAGTATCCTACATTAACGACAGTATCCTACATTAACGACAGTATCCTACATTAACGACAGTATCCTACATTAACGACAGTATCCTACATGAACGACAGTATCCTACATTAACGACAGTATCCCACATTAACGACAGTATCCCACATTAACGACAGTATCCCACATTAACGACAGTATCCTACATTAACGACAGTATCGTGCATTAACGACAGTATCCTACATTAACGACAGTATCGTGCATTTTACGACAGTATCGTGCATTAGCTACAGTATCGTGCATTAACTACAGTATCCTACATTAACGATAGTATTGTGCATTAACGACAGTATCCTACATTAACAACAGTATCCTACATTAACGACAGTATCGTGCATTAACGACAGTATCGTGCATTAACGACAGTATCGTGCATTAACGACAGTATCGTGCATTAACTACAGTATCGTGCATTAACTACAGTATCCTACATTAACGACAGTATCGTGCATTAACTACAGTATCGTGCATTAACTACAGTATCCTACATTAACGACNCTACATTAACGACAGTATTGTGCATTAACTACAGTATCCTACATTAACGACAGTATTGTGCATTAACTACAGTATCCTACATTAACGACAGTATTGTGCATTAACTACAGTATTGTGCATTAACTACAGTATCGTGCATTAACGACAGTATCGTGCATTAACTACAGTATCGTGCATTAACTACAGTATCCTACATTAACTACAGTATCGTGCATTAACTACAGTATCCTACATTAACGACAGTATTGTGCATTAACTACAGTATCCTACATTAACGACAGTATCGTGCATTAACTACAGTATCCTACATTAACTACAGTATCCTACATTAACGACAGTATCGTGCATTAACTGTTTCAGGCGAGTTTAAAACGAACTTTTGTTCGAACTTTTACACTAGAAAACTTTGGGTGCCTTGCAGTTGTGGATCACGAAAATATAAAACTTGAAAGATTGACAAGCTATATTGATCAGAGGATGAATGAAATTTCCTGAATATTTTACCCAACTGGAAATAACTCATTTTTATTGCAATAATATTCGACTTGGAAATAGTTTGACAAAAAAGTCTGGAAATAAACAGGACTGTAACGTTGACGTGAACGGAAAATAATTTGATAATGGAGTCTGGGAAGTAAACGTAAAATCATTTATGACGCCAACATTCGCATTGAAAATGGCTTGAGACAGGCGTGTGGAAGTGGAACATATTCACACCACTGACTTACGACTTGAAAAATGGCTGTACAAAAAATTCTGAACATAAAACTTATTCCTAACTCTGAAATTTGAATTGAAAATGGCTCGACAAAGAAGTCTGAAAATAGAATACATTCCCAACCCCAAAATACGACATGAAAATGGCTGGACAAAGAATTCTGAATAAAAAACACATTCTCAACACCAATTTTCACCTTGAAAATGGCTTCGAAATTTGAAAACAAAACGCATTTCTAACTCTCAAATTTGAACGTAAAATGGCGTGACAACGACGCCTGGAAATAAAACACATTCCTAACCGTGAAATTTGAACGCAAAATGACTTGACCTTAAAATTTGCGTACGTCAGCGCGACCCTCAAAATGAAGGAAGGTGTGGACGCCCCTCAGCTGGGGTGCGACTGGCGCGGCTCCACAGGCACCCTCTGGAACGTGCACGACTCTCCAGACCTGCTCTCGTCCACGCGGCCTGTAAGCGCAACCCCTCCAGACTTGCGCTCCAACGACACGCCAAAGACCAAGAGAAGAGGAGGACTGCGGAAGAAATTCCGGTCTCTCACGGAAGGATTAGCGAGCTTCATATCCGGCGATAAGAAGGAAAAAGCGAGCGAGTGCGCTTGCGAGCAAGGAGGTGCTCCCAAAAAATTGAGGAAATCGATTTTCTACGTCAATCGATTTCATTCCAATGAAGCCGTTCAACAGAGTAGAGACGCCCCGAAAACGGAGCCACATTTTTACAAAGATGACTATATATTGAGTCCAACTGAGAGTGACTTGTTACTGTTTGACATCGATGTAAAAAGTGATGAATTTAACCCGTGGAATTTTCCTCGCCTGACCCGATCTATGAGTCAAGGGAGTGGGAGGAATACCAGTGGGGGGATAAGACCCGTCAAAGCTCCCCCAAGCCCCCCGCCTAGGCGGTACACCCTTTGGGGAGTGGGTCCCACTGGGGACAATGGTTCAGATGTTTACGCTCTCTACAGGGACCGGAATGAATGTTCAGTTCAGACGCGCGGCCAACCTCCTGTGAGTTACCTGTACCCTCCGACTTCTGGGACGTACTTTGAAAATGATTCGTCTTCGAGGACACCGCTGATGTTTGGGTCACCTTCTTCATGGTCTTCTCAGTATCCCGTAACGCGTCATAAGCCATATTTATTCGAATCTCCAAGCTCTGCTTCATATTATGGAAAGTATTGTGCTGCCGCTCAAGACCCATCGCGGTCGCCGCTCAGGTTCGACGATCAAACGGTGGACTCCAGGTCAATTGGGTTCGATGACCAAAGAACCGAGTCCAGTGAAGCGAATGACGTTGATCATTCGCCAAAACATCGCCAAGCTCAGAGCAAATCTTCAAACGGTTTTGGTAAAGCGACGCCGAGTCGATGTGATCCTTATTTCACTTCTTATCGCCACGGAAATGATTCTTTTCGAAACGAGTCGACTTTCACGGTCGGATCTCCAGCACTCTCGGACCGGATTTCCAGATCTCCATCGCATTTAGGAGGTCGGGCGTCTAAATCTCCATCTCATTCCGAACGCGGGGCCAAATCTCCGTCTGAGGACTCCAAGAGTTCTTTGTTTGGGCTGGGAGCGTACAGGGGAGACTGGTACAGGCGCAAGGCTGCGAAAGCGAGGCTCCACACACGCCAGAGTACGTCAAGCTTTAGAACTGAGTTTCGTTTTAGTAACTTTGCGCCAATTTTTGTCTTTTGTGCATCCCTGGCTTTAGTATTGATTTTTACTTGTATGTCAAATAACGTTAAGCTTTAGAATTGAAGTTCACTCTTGTAACTCTGCTCCAATTTTAGTCTTTCACGCTCCCCAGGCTTTAGGATTGATTTTCATTTGTATGTTAAAGTACGTCAAACTTTGAAATTAAGGTTCATTTTTGTAACTCTGCGCTAATTTGAGTCTTTTATGCGCCCTAGGCTTTAGTTCTGATTTTCATTTCGTGTTTCTCTGCTATATTCGCAGTATTTAAAAACCCTAATTCCATCAAGCGCTGGACAACATTTACCTCAATTATTTCTTTTTAGCGAAAGTGTATTTGAATCGTGACTATTGACCTTGATACTTAGTTTTTGATATATACTGATATTAACATTAATCCGCTCCAGTCATCACACGTACATTAGTTATTCATTTGTCGGATAATTTTTCGTTATTTTTCTTTCAATTGTGTATAGTGGAATTTTTCTGCAACAATATGAAGCGCAACAAGAATTTACGATTTCGTACTTCGAGAATTAGGAATTTAATCGTCTATTGATGTTTTATTAGCAAGAAACGTCAAATTAATAACCTTTCATGGGTATACAACTATTGTATTTATGGGAATTAGCGCTCACAGAGGGAATATGTAAGGTCTAGATCTAAAAATTAAATAGGCTTTTGTTGAAATAGAGTAGTTTTTTGTTTTGTTACGGAACATCTTTTTTCGGTTTACTGCTGTCCTGTTTTTCAGCGCCTGCTACTTTTTTCTTCAACTTTTATCTTGTTTCCTGAGCTTCTTTACCAACTTATCCGAGTTCTCTCAAGACCATACTTATTAGTGCTTTTCTCTTTCCTCTCTTTGAAACGCCTTTGTTGTGGTTTGGGAGGCTTAAACTTACATATAATCTAATCAAATAAAATAAATAGCTAAACATTTTCTTTCATTTATATTTAATTTGTAAGTAACTGTCATTTCTAAAAAAATAGTTTTTGCCATGCAAATTCAAAGTCATTTCTTGTTCATTTAATTCAATCAAACTATGAGGCGTTCTGTCAGTTTTACTGCATTTCAACCACCTACTGAACTAATATTTCAACGAAAAGTATGTCTAGATCTGGTTTTGCTTTTATCATTGCCTTCGATTATTTTAAACAAAATACAGTTTTAACTTGGCTTGATTTGTTTTTTTTCTACTAATGTCTAATGGTATTTTTATACTAATGTTATTTTTTCCCCTGAAGGTAAATTTTTAGTTTTAATTATTAATGCCTATCTAAAATGATAACTGAATTAGTCACCCAAACTCACGCGTGCGAAATCTCGTGGCAAATTAAAATTTTTATAAAATCTCACCTGATATCTCTGGTCAGGGCGTTAAAGGGTCAAAATATAGATTTATATTTCATAGGCATCGATTTACTTCCCATGAGACAAAAACGCACTATTGTGGTGCTGGAGAGTCAAGGTGACGCGTAGAAACCAACTCTTGTACTCAGTTTCTGCTCATAGAAATGAGTTACAGACAAGTCGCGAACGAGTTGTGAACAAGTGGCGAACGACAAACAAACAACATGTGAATGAGTTGCAGACAAGTCGCGAACGAGTTTCAGACAAGTCGTAAAAAGTTGCACGCAAGCGATGAACGGATTGCATGAAAAGTGCCGCTTCTCTTGTAAAGCCTGATATCATTCTCATCCTACTAGATATATTAAGATTTCTAATATAATAACATACTTCGAGTAATGCTTAAAAAATAAGACTTTCACTTTTCCCCATTAAATTTGTTCTAAAAATATGCCTTTCTATCACAAAACAGTCCCGTTTGTTAAACTCGCCCGAGCAGATGGCGAAACATTCGTTACTGTTCTACCTAGCCTTGCGACCGTACTGCCTTTGCGCTCTCCGGCCACATTATAGCCCCTTTAGAAAGCCTCTCTGTGTTTACCGTGCATTCTCTTCAGAAAATGTTTCCTCCTGCAGAAACAACGAAAGCTTTCACGCGTGAAATGCAGTGTTGATCTCTAAATTGGCATCGTCTCCTCGGCGAGATTCCTCGCTTCTTCCGTAGATGTAAATACGACGTCTTATTACACGGCGAGTCTTATGAGTTTCTGCGTCTCTGAACAGAGTTCGGGTTCCGAGAAGAAGCTTCTGCAACTCTCGTCTTGAATTTTGCGCCTTCAAAACCGGAATATTTTCGTGCATAGACAAATTTTTACCTCTTGAGCACGACTACAGTTCTTGTGTACGACGAATCTTGCACTGCAACATTCACTCTCAATTTTCGTGGAATGACCATTTCTCCTTATCAGGGAAGTTTCCCGACTTCTTTTTATGGACGTGTTCGAAGTTCCATGTTAGAGAGAGAGAGGTCTCTACTGCTGAAAAAGAACGGCCGGAGTTTTGAAAGGAAGTTTGTCGCTGCCGAAACATATTTTTGGTTTTGTTCGAGCGAGCGCTGGTGGTTTTGGCCTTACGGAGATCAGGCGTATAGACCGGACAAATACGCTATCAAATACCATAAGAAACCCACTCGTCACGGTCATCCCAAGGGTGACCACCTCAGTGGGATACAACTATTTTTTCTATGGGAATTTACATTTTCAGGAGTAAAATATGAGGTCCTGAGGTGAGAGTTACGGGTTTTTTTTGCTAAAGAACTTTATTTTATTCATGTTAGGGATCGTCAGTTTGTGGTTTATTGATTAATTTTTTTCAGTTCTTCTAACTTTCTTTTTCAACTTTTATCTTGTTCCACAACTTCATTTTTAACTCACTGTTTCGATGCGCAAGGATCTTGCGTGTGAACACAAGACTCCTTAAGCTTCATTTTAATTGATGCCCTTCTCCTTCCTATTTTGGAAATCTTTTGTTGCGGTTAGTGAGGCTTTTAATCTAATGTAAAATGAAATCTGTTATCTAATGCTGAAATATGCGTTTCTTCAGTCAGTTTCCGTCACTATGACCGAAACGTAGGAATGTGAAACACTTTTTGAGCGGCGTTGATATTTCTCAAATAAATGCTGTAGTAATGCAGAGTTGAATCTACGGGAAAGATGCAAGCCAATGTTCATTTTTTATAGGGGCTAAGGCTTTGTAAAAATGAATCTCGTATCATATATTGTTGCGTAGCCACAGTCATAAATTCGCAATATGATATACGAGTTCTTTTTAAGTTTTGAAATTTGACTGGAGTTCAATCGATGTGATTAATTAACAAGCCCAATTGATATAATGTTCCTGCCCATACGTGTTGCGCCAGAAAACAAAATACATTGCACTCCAGCTCACGTATTTGCTCAGCTCGACTGAAAACATCAGTTGAATTTTTATGCCTCAACGCCTAGAAAACTGTCATAAATCCATGCTGGCTGCGCGGATTTTTTTTATTAAATTATGCTGGTCATCATAAAAAAAAAGCTGACCATGCGCGATACTGATCAGCAAGATAAATAATATATTTTTCAGTCGCAAACGATGCTGATGAACGGGATAAAATGATACAGTGGTTGCCCGTAGCAAACGATGCTGATGAGCGGGATAAAATGATAAAATGGTTGTCCGTCGCAAGCGATGCTGATGAGCGGGATAAAATGATAGTGGTTGTCCGTCGCAAACGATGCTGCTGAGTGAGATAAAATGATATAATGGTTGTCCGTCGCAAACGATGCTGCTGAGTGAGATAAAATGATATAATGGTTGTCCGTCGTGAGCTTAAACACGTTGAATGCGGCGTGACCCACCGGTGGTCACTGATGGGATTTTCATGCTGGAGCGTGACCCATCGTTGGTTACCAACCCAAATTTACTGTATGCTTAATCATGGCCAAATGAAAGGGCGAACCATTTAATAATTGTCAAATTCAGAATTGAAAAATAAAATTCCCATTAATTTGAATTAAATTTTGAACTTCAGTTCAACACGCAGCAGTCAACGTGTTGAAAAATTCGCTCATTGACTCATCCAGCAAGCAGCTGTGTGTCTGAGGGATCCTAGTCGGGCAGCAGCTGTGTGTCTGAGGGATCCTAGGTGGGCAGCAGCTGTGTGTCTGAGGGATCCTAGTCGGGCAGCAGCTGTGTGTCTGAGGGATCCTAGGTGGGCAGC
>JACJUY010005439.1:24687-38181 GCA_014220935.1 Platorchestia sp. MABIK | reverse complement strand
TGTTTCTTTAGTGATTGTTCGGAACAGAATGTTTAATTTCCGTGAAAGGCCTAAAATCAATATTGACCAAAATGATTTCTCAACTATTCAACATTTTATTATTATTTATTTATTTAGAACAGATATCTATAAAAAATCATGACTACATTTTGAGACATTAAAAAATAATAATTTGGTATTCAAGAAACTTCAAGCTGAATAACTACTTTCAAAACTGGCTAACTTGAATTGCAGATAAATCTACCATTAATTTCAGGTTTCCGATACAATAAAGTAAACACTAACCATATTATATATGAAGAAAACTTTCAGTGAGAAAATACCACGATGCAATTTATATATTCAGGGTGATACCAGTACTCAACATGTGATCACAGACAACACGAACCGATTTGTTTACAACGTTTGAGGGTACAGAAAGAATGTAAAGGAAACGAGCACATATTGTTTTCTACGCATTTGTTTGCGCAGTTTTTCTTAACTTTTGAATCAGAGCTCTTTACACACAAGTAAAAAACAAAGTTGTTTCTCACGAGTTTTTTTTTTAATTTAAAAATATTGTTTTTTGATTCCGATGGCATCATAAGTTTTTTATCTTAGAGCCACATTGCACTCATGACATTAGTATTAATATGAACTGAGAATTCTAAAGAGTCTTTTCATTACGGAATATTTGTGTGCAGCTCGTAATTACTATCATCCTGTTTTAGACAATGTTCTTAGTCCCCTAAACCTATAGAGAGGAAGTTTCTGAGAAATGCAAGCTCGATGATTAAAACAGTTCTCTCTCAAACTTTTTTTACTCCTCTCCTCCGTTTGCTATAAACATGAGAGTGTTTACAGATACTCTGGTCAACTTTCTTTAAAATATTAGCATCGTATATCACAATACACTAAGGTTACTATTAAGTCTATCATAAATTAAAATTTCATTTTCAATTGATTTGAATTCAAGATGAAATAAAAAAATTAACAATAATACACCCTGAAATGAGAGATCACCATCAGCAAACAATTATGTCAGTTTGAATGCTTAATTAGAATATAAAAATCCCATAAATTTTCATCCTAAATTTTTATGCAAGGTTTGGCCCCTTGCTTTTTAGTCGAAAAATGCTCTAAATAGTTTAATCGAGTTGTAAAACTGTGTTCTCTAAAATGAAAATCGTTCTAAAAAAGTGTGTTGGGGAATACACATTAATTATGTCACACTATATGAAATAGACGTATTACATCAGCAGTGCCGTCAAATATGATGAAATCATTTACCAACCTGACAACACTCCTACTCCTATAAGCTATTTTCGTTCAGAAAGCAAGTCCAGGTTATCAGTCTACCGAAATTAGCATTGAGATGCGGGCTCAACAGTGCAAATGCTTGTTACCCATGTCGTGAAACGTAATGTCAGTAGATTGAGGTCAACCAGCTGGAGTATCAGAACGTTATCGACGAAAGTAAACGCTACCGAGACTGACTGTTGACACAACCGAGTCTGAAGGCTGACACAACCGAGAATAAGGCTGACACAACTATGACTGAAGGCTGACACAATCGAGACTGAAGGCTGACACAATCAACAGTGACGACTGACACAACTGAGACTGAAGGCTGACACAACCGAGACTGAAGTCTGAGACAACCGAGACTGAAGGCTGACACAACCGGGATTGAATTCTGACACAATCGAGTTTTAAGGCTGACATAACCGAGACTAAAGGCTGACACAACCGAGACTGAAGGCTGACGTATCCAAGACTGAAGACTGACACAATCGAGACTTTCGAAGACTGGACACAACCGAAACTGAAGGCTAACGCAACCGAGACTGAAGGCTGACACAACTGAGACTGAATACTGACGCAACAGAGACTGAAGCCTGAGGCAACCGAGACTGAAGGCTGACAAGCGAGACTGAAGGCTGGCACAACTGAGACTGAAGATTAACACAACCGAGACTGAAGGATGATAAAACCGAGAAAAAGGCTGACACAAATGGGACTGAAGGCTGACACTTTTTAGACTGATGGCTGACACAACCGAGACTGAACTTAAGTCAGTAAATAGTCATTAAGGAGTATTGTTGTAGTCTAGATGATATTGCGGTTGAATATTTTTTAAAAAGGCTACGCTGTTGCAAATACTGAACTCGGTACATCAGTATGAGCATTTTTAAGACCAAATGCAGTCAGTAGGAGACAATTGTAATCTGATGCTTTTCGGTGGTGATACAGAATCATTTATTCGCATCAAGCGTACGCAAGATGCAAGATTTGAAGTTCAAGCACGCTGCTTGGATCTGAAGTCATGCTATGGACACAGGAAACAGTACCGTTGAGTTTGAAAGCGATGAAGTTATCATAGCCTTGAAAATTATTGAGAGTTTCCCAGCAACCCTCGGCACTTGGATACTAAGACTCAGGACATCACCGGTCGATCTTGAAACATCATTTGATGCGTTATCTCATGGGAATATGTAGGCAGAAAACAGCGCGAAGACTAAACTGAAGGACTCATTCAAAATGTCGCTTAGTTTACGGTGACTTATGGAACACAGTTTCAGCTATACCGAAAACGGTGGTGTTTCATAGAATTGTCTTTAAGAAATAAGGACCAAATCTTTCATTTCAAGGCTCAATTTTCCTTGCTGGATATCGTTGAGGATTCGTCGTTTTGAAGCATCAGCGAAATATGAGGCGAGAAGAACCTCATGACAAGCAACAGCTGGACTTCATGTCACAAGTTGCTGTTCGATAGCAGCAGCGTTGGGTGATATGTACAAGGTGATATGTATCAGGCTTGAATTGGAAATAAAGCATCCGTAGATGCCGATGTTTTTTCTATTCCCTGCTGCAAGCTTAGAAGTCAATGCATTCAAATTCAGTCAAGTCAAATTAACTTGACCCGGTTAGCTCCGACAAAGTATCTGAAAGTAGTGATGCCAGGTTCAACAAAGTGAAAAGCGTTGCTGAGAACCGTAGGAGTGATAAGAGCAGTATTTTCAAATAATTAAAGTTGTCGTTGCGGTACAGCTTGCAGTAAATTTTCTCCGTCGACTCGATCACTCTACTGTTTTTTCCAGTCAAAATGCATAGGAAAGGACTAAAATAAATACAAATTAAAATAAACCTCGAGGAAACCCTCTCTGGTAACTTCGCATGAATGTTTTGTAAAGATTTTGGCGGA
Source organism: Platorchestia sp. MABIK (assembly GCA_014220935.1). Classification (NCBI taxonomy): domain Eukaryota; kingdom Metazoa; phylum Arthropoda; class Malacostraca; order Amphipoda; family Talitridae; genus Platorchestia; species Platorchestia sp. MABIK. The sequence continues at coordinate 34,997 of JACJUY010005439.1, read as the reverse complement.
AAAGCTCACACTTGAAGATTTTAAATAGAAAACAGTATTTAGGGTAGCCAAGTCTACCGATGAACTATCACAGTCGGCTGCACAACTACGGAGACGTAAAACATTAATGAATCCGTTCCCAGACAACGTAGGAGTTAAGCGGCCCATAGACGATCAATGTATTTGTCAATATCATTGACTCAATATACTGATGAGATTTTTTGTTGCCCACAAAGTCAATTAATTGACGGTCATCAATCAAGCCCACAGACGATCAATTAAATTGTCAATATTTATCATTGTCAATTTAATTGTCGATGTAATTGACAATGATGAATATTGACAATATAATTGATCGTCTGTGGGCTTGATTGACGACCGTCAATTATTTAACTCAATATATAGACGCAATCAAATCAGTTTGATTTTTCTTTGATGGTTCGTCAATATTTCATTCTTAGCTCTGAAAGTCGTAGTGTATAAACATGGGAATACATGGAATTTTATTTTTCTGTACAAGCTGCTTTGGTACGTTTTGCGTGCTGGAGGACGCTGCTATACACATCTGATACTTTTTATGTCTTATTATTATACTAGTGTACACGGCCCGCCAAAATGACGGGATTCAATACCTTTCTTGAACAAATTTCCACACGTGGATGACTAACAATTATGTCCATCCTAACAGTCCCCGTGACAAAAAACAATATTATACTTGTGCAGCGATGAAACTCGTATCACAGATACGGTCGTTATGGCTATCTTCATGAGCATGACAGAGAAATGGAAGAAGCGGACTCCGAACAAATAAACCAAGGGTATTGTTAGGTTGTAGCAGAACTCGTGGAAATTCTTTGGACAATGACATCGTTTAAGCTAGGTGGACCCGCGAAAAAATTCTATCAAAATTACCTAACCAATGTTAACCTATCCTGTCCTAATCTGACCAAACCTCTCCTAAACTAACCTATCCCGTCCTAATCTGACCAAACCTCTCCTAAACTAACCTATCCCGTCCTAATCTGACCAAACTTCTCCTAAACGAACCTATCCTGATGAAATGCCAAACATCTCAATGGATGTAAGGCCATCCTTCAATGTTAGCCTGAGGAATTCGGTATCCATGATATCGCACACTCAGGCATCTTATGTTTCTTAAGAAGCGGACACCAAACAGATATGTAAATAAATAAATAAAAACACACGACGGGTTTTATTAGGTTAGATTATATTATTTGAATGTAGTTAAGATATTTCATTTATAATTGTTGACCTATTTGTATAAATTATCTTGAAAAATAAAACTTGATACTCTTCATTACTTGGTACTTCGTACTTGGTACTTCCTATATGGTGACCAGATACAATAGTTCAACAAATGATGAAGTGTCCATTCAGAGATAGATCTTAAAATCTTCTGGCTCATTTGCACGTAATTCCTTAAGCAATGCGTCGGTTCCGAATATTCTGCCACGTTCCCTGAGCCATTTTTTGGCCCATGGCTTGCGTTTACGCGGGGATTTTCTGGGACATGAAAGTGCCAAGGCCAGCGCTACAATGGTAATTTCTTCGTCGACCATCACGTAAAGCGTCCGCGGAGCAAATAGCTGGTTTCCATCAATTGTATTGATGAAAAGATTGACGCCGTTTTTGGGCAACAGCAAATCTCATCAATATATTGAGTCAATGATATTGACAATTGAATTGATCGTCTATGGGCCGCTTAATTAATTAATTACTTAATTACTTGGCTATGTCGGACAAGAAGTGTTATCGAGTTCCGTTACTCGTGTAAGAAGAGTTCTCGCGAACCGATGGGATAAGCGTACTCTCGTACCGTCAAGGTGGAGAGTGTTGTTAGGTACAGCGAGGCTAAAAAAGTTGAAGATCGTTAAAATCGAGCCATGCTTCAGTTGTGCCGTTCATGAACTGAGTGACTTCTGACTGCAGTGCGGACCGGCCGGCATTCCGGTGACGGCTGCATTGAGGAGCAGACGCCACTTGGCGAGCAAACGTTGTCGCGAGAGGTGGTGTGAAATGGTGCTTGCGTTGACCCACTGCCCTTGAAAAGAACTACTCTCTATCAATTTGCCTGGAACTTGAAAAGAACATAGCGAAAAACTATTGCGTGACCCGCAATAAAAATTGATTTAGCGCTGTTCCAGGATGGCACAAATTCTTTTGAGACCTCGCGAGCAAATTGAACGAAAATCGGAAGTGCGCTAAAAATAGCCTGGATGCCGAATATGATCCTCGATCTTTACGAGCGACTCGCAGACGCGCTTGACGGCTCGAGTGACGTAGATGATGACTGTCGACGTCTCTGTCGGCACGTGTTCGCCTTGTGAGGAAGATATACCATTCAAGGGCAAAAAGTTCCTGAATAACTTTTCGAGGGTCGGCGATGTTGTTGAACATATCGTATTTTACTTAATCTATGATTTTAATTTTTGACGTGAAAATTTCACAACTTTTCGATGATTTGCGAAGTTGTTGAATACATCGTATTAAGAATAATCTTTGATTTTGATGCGGAAATTTCGCAATAACGTTTCCATGATTTACGAAGCTGTTGAAAATTTCGCATTTTTTTTAATCTATGATTTTGATTTTTGACGCAAAAATGTCACCATAACTTTTTGAGAAGCGGCAATGCTGTCGAACACATCGCATTTTATTGAATATGTGATTTAATATTGGCCGGGGAAACTTGCAAATAACTCTTCGATAAGCGGTGATACTGTTGAACATATCTTCGTAATTCATTTAATCTTTGATGTTTTTTCAATCTTTCTAATGAAACAATTCTTTAACGCGACTGGCTTTCGCGGCCCAAAACGGCACCTCCAAACCTGAACAGCTCATTTGAATGCAATCCATAGCTCTCATGCACTAACTCAATTTAAACTTGCATGAGAAGTTTCTTCAGCAAAATACGCCATTGAAGTTGTTTTCAGAGTAATGTATTGAAGTAATAAATTGTAAGAGCATGAGGGTGTTACATTGGATGCATAGTTTTCAGCTTTAAGAAGGGCTATGAGAATAATAATAATATTTTCATTGAATCGTTTCTACCGGGGAGGGCTATGAGAAAGCAAGCATGTCCTGGGTTGTTTCTAATCCTTTTTTTTACACTGAGAATTGCACAAAAATTATGTTTAAATTTTTCTTCCATTCGTTACGCACGACATTTGATTACGTAGTTCTCATGATCGTTTTCGGAAAATAATAATTATTTTTTAAATTATCAAACTTAAGAATGTGCAACAGAAAAGACCAACAGCAGTTTTTCTGCTGACTGTTGCGCGTCAAGAAACCTGTATAGTATAGATGAATGAGTTGTTTATAATTTACCATAATTTCGATCTTACTTATCTGAAATGAACGCAACATGTTTAAAAAAATTGTGAAATATTTATGCACATTCATGTCTTCGTACAATGACATTAATTTTGTTGGCAAACAAATACGTCACAATTTGTTATTTTCACTGAAAAATTCCGAGGTGAAAGACTAGTTGTCCTCGCTTGATGGCACAATTAAGAACGCCACAAATGACCTACCTTTGCTATTGTTAGAAGTCTGGATTTGTTCCACGTCATTTTATCTACAGGATTGAAAATTAAACTTTGTCACTAAATTGAAAAAAATCGAATTTCATTACATCACCACATTAATACTACTTGAAATTTGTATGGCATTGTTGTCTTACGTGCTTCAGCCTTATGCTGTTTAGATGGTTCCTTATTTTTGACCGAACGTGGCCTTCATGAATTTCAGAGCCTTGGTCATTGTATCAAAATTGTAAGAGAAGCATTTTTGTTTCGGATAACTCTGTATCGACACCGGGGTAGCATTTGCCAATAAGTCCAGTAACTAACCATTCGTTGTGGGAAATTTGTGTTATTTGATGTTTTCTATTTCGTTTTTCAGGATAATACTTTGTTTTTCTCTTCTGGGCCCAAACTTGTATGCATTTTTCCACACAACAGCAGGATTTTAGCTCCAACGGATTTTTCTGTAAAAGCCAGAAAAAACTGAGGACCATTCAATGGGAGAGGAATGCCGGCAATAACCCTGTCTAAAGAAAATCTAACTTTGAAAAATACAATTAATTAAAGAATTGATTTTTTATGAGCCAAATTTCTTAAATTGGTGGATGCTGCTTACCATCTTTTCCTTGAGGCCTCATTCGAACATGGCGACAATCTCTTGGAAAAAATGCCAAGTTGAATTTACAGAACGCAATAAAGAATTTTCTTCAGTATTTTCTCTATAGCGAAAGGGCAGGTGCTATTGAACAATGGTGCACTAACATCGAGTACCAAACAACTGATATTCACGCACAACATCTATACGAAGTATTCAAACATAATTATTGAATATACTAGTGCCTTTTTGTTGAAAATTGTTCCAGCATTCATGTAACAGCTTCAAAACAAAATAAAAAAACAAGTTATAACTGTACTCACTTATTATCGAAACTTGAATCAAACGAAAGGTAACACTTGTCTCACCACCGGCTAGATTTTATCAACACTCCTCATCATCATTATCACTCACCGCCGGTGTTCCGGTGGACCGCAAGGGCAAAACTTTCTTGACATTTTGTCCCGTGAGCGGCAGTGCAGCGCGCACACTTGCGCCCAGTCCCATGCGTGCCCTGAAGCGCTGGTTCAGCATGGGCTGTCGAGGCTCTCGCTCCAAGAAGAAGGATGCTTATGCCAGAGTGGCTCAGTACCAAAAAGGTAAGATTTAATCCTAGCAGCCGTGAACTCAACGCATGCTTTACTTGTATGTTACATCGGGAGAGTCTCTCAGTGTTTTAACCACTTTCCAAAATGATCCAGCATTAAAATCTGTGTCTACTTTCTTCTGGAGTTGGTATGTTACATAGGTCGAAATGCTTGGCAATAATTGAATCAAATGTTCGATTAACATGATATGGAACAGTGAAATTTTACCTCATCTGAAGTAACCTTCTCAATCGTGAATCGATATCGTATTTATAAGGACGAAAGCTTTCCCAAACAAAGAAAAGACGACCCTTTGCCATTTGAAGATTAACTTGAATGTTTTATACTCAAATGCCACTTCTCTGACGTTGTTGAGTTTTTCATGTGATGTATTTGAAGGTCACAAGACCGTTCTGCTTCGCTATCTTCATATGGGCTCCCAATGAGATTCTTAGAAATATCAGTCATCTGAAGAAAAGTATTAGAAACCGAGATTTTGAGATCAGTTCACCATCTCAACCTGAAAATAAAGGTCGATGAAGAACGTGGGGCTCATAATTTTGCCCCGCGAAGAATATTAAAGTTAGGAAGCGGAAGTCGAGAGGAAGTATTGCTGCAGCAGCTCGTGATCAAACGGGAAGGATTAATTCAACACCGACTGCTGCATGAGGAATGGGTGTGACTGCTGTCGTTCAATATATGACCTCATTTTGAACTGAATAAACATAATTGAACCTATTGGGCTTAAAAAAGCAGTGAAAGTCGATCCTCGAGCTTTATGATATCCTCTTCTAAGAACTTCAGTTTATTCGTGCGTAAAATTATCCATTACTGAGTTATTATCTGAATCAAGTTTTGGGAAAACTTGGACTTTTTTTCGTTCAAATAAGTTGAGGTTTACAATAAATGAAGTCGTATGACTCGAGGACTGATTGTTCAGGATTTTAATGGATCATAACAAGCGGAAGGTGAACATGTAGAAATGCTTTCTGTTGAGTGATAAAAATCCGACGTATGAACCCTCTTTTGTTCATCGGTCGAGGCAAGTGATTTGTGGAAATTCGAATTCAGTTTTATGGTACAAAAGGCGTGTATTTTTTGAGTGAATATCACTACATATACCATGTTTCGAAATACCCATTTTTTCACGTCAGTAATCGAAAAGGTGTGTGTGATTATTGCAAATATATCTTGCTATGTTTGATTTGCCCTTGAGAAGCGATTAAACATCTCGCTTTTACCTGGCAAAATTGCTACCACTGTGGTGACGAGGGCGTTACACAATAACTGCTTTACTCAAAGTTTCGCCATGTGCTGCAGCGTGAGGAAAATGGTGATCAAAAGCAGCAACTTGTATTTTTTTAGAATTAAGCAAACGGTTTCGAGCTTATTTTCGCCCCGTGAGACGGGTTGTGTATCCAACCCTGGCTGACGTATTGCGTAAGCAGTTATGAGAAGATGTTTACGCTTCCCGTAAACTGTATAAAAACCATTGACACTTAACCATATGTTGCCTATATCAGGCTCCTAACAATAGCCATACAATTCACGGTAAGTAGGCTTTTCATAGAAATAAGGAGCCGTGAAGATCAAGGAACTGTAAACGGTTTAATGAGGGCACGGCCTTGGCAGCGGCTGCCTTGATACTTGAATCTTGGGAGTGATATCCGTAGACTTTTATTTTGCTAAATTTCAGTGATAGCTGAATTGAGCTGTTTGTATTTTCAGAACTTCTGCCTATTAAATTTGAACCTTAAATGGAGTGAAACCGTAGCAAAGATTTACTCAGAAAGTGCTTGCAATGTTCAAATTGATAAATTATTGTCATGTGTTTAACATAATATTAGGTGGCCAATTTTATTGACACATGACTTTTAAAATCGATTGTAATTATCGCAAAACTACAGCAGATGTAGATAAACATCAGATAGAAAAACCATTCCAAGCAAAATGAGATGAGCTACTTTTCAATTACTGAGAAGAATTGAGTTACCATACTGTGGAAAATCCATTTTTCTGCTGGATTGATTATTTTTATCTCAAGAACTGATTGTTCAGGACATCAAAGCGATTTCATCGGAACTGTTGAAACTCACACAGCCAGTCTTGAAAGGCTCAGCCAACACCTGCCATCTGAAGCGCGTCCTTGTCCTCAAGGTGCCCTTTGATCTTCCTTGTTTGTTTTGCTCCCGCCATCGTCTGTTTACCTTTGAATAAGCCATGGGCTTTGTCACTTCCGTTTCATAATTACAGCTGCGCTCTACCGTATAACACTTCCTACCTCGATGTTGCTTTGAGTCTTGATTATTTTTCTTTCTAGATGTCTCTCTTCATTAACGCTGTTTTCATTTCTGTATGGAAGTTGAGCTTCCGTCTAAGGAAAATGTCCTGCCAATCTTGGGGACTTAGCCAAGACTTTGCGTTCTCTTGGGATACATAAAATAACTGAGCTGCCACTCAAAGGAGAGTAAGCTGATTATATCTATTTTTGTCAGTGTCCTTTAGAACTAATGCTCCTTGGTCTCCGAAAACTACTACCAAGGAAGAGTTAAAGAAGTCAGTAGGGGATTTCCAATTTTAAATGGGTGTGTTTCATCTTTTATTCTAAATTTCTCTATCTCTCCCGTGAGGAAAACTGGAGCACCGTGGAACCTACGTCCTGCACAAGTGTCTTTGTCTTCCATTCTTAACTCTCGTTTCCTTTTGTCTAATTGGAGAGTCTTTCCTTTGCCAGTGCAGTGAACTGCGTTGAGCGCTGAAATGAGGTCCCCTAGCAGTGAACTCCAATATGAAAAGGGAGACTAATCTATATATATTCTATGCACAATGATGGAACGTCATTGTAACGCTGTTGGTTGTAAAACCCCAAATACGAAAATAAATGACAATGGTAATAGTTACGATGATAAAAATGTTTATTTGTTCATGCCCAGCTGCAACTTATCCCAATTACGAAAACATCCTTGTGCGTTTGGTAATACAATTGGAAGTTGCATTTCTGGTGACTAAAAAGCATGCATATAGTTGGAAAGGAAATGAATTTTAGAAATCTTTTGATGTTTCAGCACAGAACACTCGGTGTTAATTAATGCCTGCATCAATCCGTGCCAGCTGCTCGCGTCTTGATGCAGCGCCCTCGCCTTCCCTGTGAAGTTTCAATTGCGTGTAAACTCTATCAGAGAACTTCCCATTCTCTGGTTAGGAGTTCATGTTTTCAACTCTGCGCACTTCCTGCATTCAGGGTACAGAGTTCACAGGAATGTAGGACCTGGGTGTTAGTCGGAATTAAGAAACAGTTGATTTTTCTCGTGGCAATCACATTGTTCAGTTACGATTTGTGGTCAGTGACAGGATTTTTAATAAATTGCATTCATAGAATTAGGGATAATTTGGATTTTCCAATTTTTCAACCTTGCGAAATTGGATAATTTGTATTCTGATTATATTTATATTCAGTTCAGAGTCTGTAGAATACAATCTTATTAGCACGAGAAAATTGTCGGTTAATTTTCGAGATGCTATTTCTGGTGCGAGAAGTTTCGACGTAAGCTGATGCGAAATGAAGAAGAAAAGGATGCGTATTAGTTGCAGTAATGAATTTTTTGCTTCATTTCATTTCCACAGTATTGGAACGAGGTTTTTAGTTTTGCGCAAAATTTTTCTAAACACGTACACTTATTTATAATAGATTTTGAAAGACTTGTGTTAGGAATTCGCATATTCAACAGTTATATACTTTTCAGCACAAAGTTTTCCATTCTTTATTGAACAAACACGTTCAGAGAACAATGAGTTCCAATTTTAATCCAATCCCAGAAAATTAAATCAGTTGTCCACGGGAAATATTACATGTCCGGCCACAAAATCAATAGACAAACGACCAAAAAGCATCAGCGCGCGAAAAAATGTTCGATTTAAATTGATATGATAAATGGCAAACACCGGCAAATAACATATGCAAAAAATATACAAAAATAAATGATTTATAAATGTAAATAGATGAATAATTGGTCCATAAAAATAAACAGATAAATAAGTCAGCGCAAAGTTATGTAAGTTGACGACGAATGGTTTTCATCATGCATTTAAGTAGCTAAAAAGCAAGTGTATCAGGAAGCTTACCTTCCACAAGGGGAGTTGTAGGATGAAGCATTACGTACATTTCGAGTCAAATGGAAAGCTGTGTTAGTTTCAGCTAAGTTGATAATGAATAGTCTTGATCATGCATTAATTTATAAGTTTAAAAGCAAAAGCATCAATGATTTTACCTTCCATAGCGGAAGTTGTGGGGTAAAGTTTCGTGTTTAATGTACCAACAAGTTGGAGTGTTGGTCACGCGAGGGTTTTGCTTGAGTGATGCTTGTCATGCTCCCTCTACAGCCACAGAGTGTGATTTTGATCCATGCTTGGAGCCTTGCTTTTCATCGTTCCTTAATTGTGCCTTGTTAAGGGAAGACTAGTCGTTTCAACTTTCTAATTAGAAAGTACAAGCGAGTTGGTGGTTCCCCTCGGCTCTTCTAAGGGAATCGCGCTTAGATTTTTACCTCCTTTTGAATATTGAGTCAATCTTTAATGCATCAATGGAAAAGTTGAACAGTGATGGACTATCTAAAGATATTGAGTTCAGGTTTATTTCTTGGTCATGGCGTTCGAAGCAATCGCGGCCATAAAATGCTTACATTCTAAATAAAGAGTGAAGAAATTTCAATTGAGAACATGGAGGTTTAAAAGCCTCAAAAATGAGTAAAATTCAGAGTGAGAGTGCAGCATATCAGACGGTGGTCGATGATGAAGTGCCTCGACAGCGTCTGATATTTTGCATTAGATAAAAACTATGTTGAACACAAATAACCCTCACTCGGAAATATTCCATATTTTTCATCGTCGACTAAAGGAGTATATGAAAATCCCAAGCACAGTTACCGTCCTTTAAGAGCTGTAGCGATAAACTCAAGGAATAGATCTTTTGAGGAACGGAGATTTGCATATCACTCTAAACTGACATTTGCATATTACTCGATCGCTCGGCCATCTGTGCTGTTCAATACGCAGAGAGAGTGTGTGTTATCAGTGCGTTATCCTTTTTAGCAACACCTGTGCTGGATCGTTCGGTGCATATTGAGTAAGACATCGTTGTAGAATGTCTAAATTTAACACATTAGTATCAGTTAACTGTATGTGTAATACAAGGAGTTACTTGCACCGAACAAAGATTTCGAGATGTTCATAGATAGAAAATCTGGTGTTATGCAGCCGGTGACCATGGCAACGGAGCAGCGGCGTGCGTGGTGCTATTTTGGGCCCGCCGGGCCTCTGCCGCTCTGTCTGCCTGCCACCGCCTGCCATCCAGCGCCACCTGCCGCTGCCACCCGACTGCCGCTGCCACCCGACTGCTGCTGCCACCCAACTGCCGCTTCTACGCGACTGCCGCTGCTACGCGACTGCTGCTGCCACCCAGCTGCTGCTGCCACCCTACTACCGCTGCCACCCGACTGCCGCTGCCACCCAACTGCAACTGCCGCTGCCACCCAACTTCAGCTGTCGCTGCCTTTCAACTTCAGCTGCCGCTGCCACCCAACTTCAGCTGCCGCTGCC
>JACJUY010005439.1:2508-24673 GCA_014220935.1 Platorchestia sp. MABIK | reverse complement strand
GCTGCCACCCAACTTCAGTTGCCGCTGCCACCCAACTTCAGCTGCCGCTGCCACCCAACTTCAGTTGCCGCTGCCACCCAACTTCAGCTGCTGTCGCCAGCTGGCTTCTTCTGCCGCTGCCACCCAACTTCAGCTGCTGTTGCCAGCCGGCTTCGTCTGCCGCTGCCACCCAACTTCAGCTGCTGTTGCCAGCCGGCTTCGTCTGCCGCTGCCACCCAACTTCAGCTGCTGTTGCCAGCCGGCTTCGTCTGCCGCTGCCACCCAACTTCAGCTGCCGTTGCCACAGAAACAGAGGCTGCAACTCATTATCATGACTCACATCGATGCTAGTATCCATTCCCTCCCAACGACAACCGCCGTCAAAAATTCACTGCTACACACATCGATATTCCTACTTACGTCCATCCATAATTAGGCATTCAGCCTGTACAGCTTAAAAGGGCCCTTAACAGCTCAAAAGGACTCTTTTCAGATCAGCTCCAATATGTTGAATTTCTCGTCGAATGTGAACCGTAATATGTTGTCTGAAACTTTCATTTCTGAGTGAGCAAATTGATTCTGACGTCAGAGGCAACCTGATGCAAGTGCGTCTTATAACGGTGGTTGTAAGTTCGTAAGCATGACTAAAAAGATTCTGACTTTTAATTGTTACTCCACAGTTCACTCGTTATCCCTTGCCCTGGCTGCAAGTGACGCCTCAACAGACGACCAATTTTTGTGAACGCTCGAGACTAATATTTAGCTGCCATTACCTTCACAGGAGTTTAGCTTACACGGGTCTTCGACTTTGAACATGAGCTCAGAAAGGCAAGGGTTCAAAGAGGAGGGAGTGAGAGGTGAGAGTAGGGAAGGAAACTGCTGGCAAAACAAACAGTCTCACTTTGGGAACTATATACGAGCTTTCTCTCCTTTTACACCTCCTCTTTTCACTCCTGAACGGTCGATTGTTTCTAATTGATCCTCATCAGATTTCATAGCGCGTTTTCACGTTTGAAATTTTTTTTGTGAAATGTCTCAAATTATTTACATACACATTATTGTTTCGTCGCGTAAGCAATATCGCCGTTACGTCGTTCACATTAGGAACATTAAGAACCTGTCGTTCACATAAGAACATTAGGAACCCGTCGTTCACATTAGGAACATTAGGAACCTGTCGTTCACATTAGGAACATTAGGAACCTGTCGTTCACATTAGGAACATTAGGAACCCGTCGTTCACATTAGGAACATTAGGAACCTGTCGTTCACATTAGGAACATTAGGAACCTGTCGTTCACATTAGGAACATTAGGAACCCGTCGTTCACATTAGGAACATTAGGAACCCGTCGTTCACATTAGGAACATTAGGAACCTGCCGTTCACATTAGGAACATTAGGAACCCGTCGTTCACATTAGGAACATTAGAAACCCGTCATTCTCATTAGGAATATTGCCAAACATGCACTAAAGTCGCACGACGTGTTTCACGATACTTGACCAGTAACATACTCCTTTTGGGTGGAAATTTTTGAAAACACGTTCTTCGATTGGCACTTGTGTTCGCGCTGAGAGCAGTCACCAGCGAGCGTTAAAGAATTTCTATAGTATGCTACTTTTCGCAGCACTGCCCAATTTTTGGACAGATTTATTCCAGCTGGCTCTACATCCATTGCCCTGACGCAGAGAAAGAGAAAACTTTTTTTGTTGCACAGTGCATTATTGTTTAGTGTGACGATGTTCAATCATAAGCGTTGAAGTTTAGTTATGGTTAGTTTCTTACTCCCAGAATCACAAACAAAATTAACAAACACCACGTCCGTACCATTTTCACACTAATATCTGCTGAACAGAAAAATAATATCGGTAAAATCGTGTGAACAAAAATATCGTGTGGAGAAAACTATTTACATGATATTTCCCCCTCAACGAGCACGCCCTAGACTTGTCGAACCCATCGGCGTATTTCTTGACCCCAGTAATTCACTTTGAATTTTGCTGGGCATGACTCAGTGACCACACCCTGCTGGCCAAGTTCATTTCTAGTCCACCTTCAATTTAGCCGCAGCCCATCTACCTTCCCGTCTTCATTTCATATCATTTTCGTGTTCATTTTCAGATCATGACATATGTTCTATAAAATATTAAATTCAATACTTGCCAATAATTTTTTAGATTTGTTTGCACAACCTAATGAAGTTCTTCGAAACAATTTACTCATCGATGAAATAAGCCGATTTCTAGAAAATTATGCTTTTCTCGTAGGATAAAAAGAAAAACCAACGTAGCTAAGAATTTGATTATAAGAATAAACGTTTCGGATAATAAAAAATTAATCTTCAGTGACCTGAAAAGCAAATAAACGCTTTAATTTTTTAAAACTTTGATTAGTTCTTCTGTATAAACCCAAAATAAAACATTGACATTATAAATACATAATGGAAACCAAAAAACCTAGAAAATTTCAACAAACACTGGAAAGTTTCACCGCCGTCCGCCAGTAAATGAATGTGACTCGGCAGTGAAGCTTCTTAGTTTAACCTGCAACGATGTGATCGTAGCAAAGAAAGTTCACGACACTGCTTTCATTTCTGAACTACTGTATCTTTACATTCAGTTTGCTGTGACTTCTAACCCAGTATATTGTTTAGTTTTCACTCATTTCCAGCTAACTGTTACTTCTAGCTTGCCTTCATTTCCAATTTATTTCCATTGCCTGTTCAGCTCCAGTTTAGCCAACTTTCATTTCTGGATTTTTCACTTTAAAATTGAGTTCTTGTTCATGATTGTCTTATGAGTTTTCACTGTGTTATTCTACTTCATCAAAGAACATATTTTAGTGATGTTCCGACCGAAGAAGTCCATCTGAGGACTAGAACGATCACTCGGACCGTCAGAATCAACTTTGCTTAGCTCTCGGGCATTCTGCACCCGTTCTACGGGTGTCTCTTTAACTGCATGTGACACAGATTCAGGGGTTCTAAAAATTAAAATAATACCCGTCAAAGATCTGATGCGATCATTTTTTGTGCAGCTGTGTAGCAGATTTCAGACACTTGAGTTATCTCCCTGGCGAGTCGCAACACTGCGAAGGATTTCTAGAAGATCTTCACCCTCATGCCCGCGTGCTACACAGGGAAGCTTTAACTTGAATGTTTCCGTACATATTCTCTTGCGGAAGACCATAACAACCGCAAGAACTAATTGCTTTGCATGCAGATAAATTCAATGACGGGGGAGCATTCCTTCCATTAACATGAGGGGCGAAATTTGAATTCAATCCCAACTTGTGTAGCTTGGCTGAGACAAAGATCGTGTCCCGCCTCCCAATGCGCCAATTGACTCGAAGCAGCGCCTGCGTGGGCCCGTGGTTCAGGTCTGAAATGACGGTGCCATCAGTCCTGCTCCGGTGACGTCATGGGGGGCTGCTATGTGGGCTGGCGGAGCAGAGGGATAGCGGGGGCAGGCAAGTTTGTAAATATGAATGAGAGGAAAGGGAACCAAGAGTATTGATAGTGATGTGAAACCTTTGATGCTGGTTAGGAAAGAAAACATGCATTGTGGAGCAGGGATTTGAGGAATTGAGATAAGAATGTAGAGTTCAGGAATTTAAAGAGAAATTTCGAAGAGAGTCTTAAAAAGAGTCGAATGTAAACGTCATGGAAGCAGCGTGGACAAAAATACGAGACAAGTTGAAGAAAAGTTCGAACATATCGCTTGAAAAAGAGAAAAGGATGCTGAAAAAGGGCTAAAACACAAAATGAAACAAAAAATTATTGAAAAGGAATTACACACGCTTCGAAATGGGGAAAGTACATTATTAAGTGGAATTTCAGGGAGTGAAAAATGAAGACGACACTTGATTGCGGAACAAGGTGGCTGGTCACGTTCAGTTTTTGTAGACATTAATTGCATCATTCAATTATGATGCAATAGAATAGTTTTGCACTCAATCTCGTCGAAGAATACGCAACTTAGATATCTTGTAAATGCCTGAATTTTAAACACAGTTATCTTGAGATTCTCATAATATGGGCTACTTGATTACTTCAGCAGCAATCGGAAGTAGCTCATCTTATAACTAACAATTTTCTGACCAAAAAAGCGAATGTCCTTGCTGTATAACATTATTTCCTCGAAGAGGGTTCTCGTGTTGGTCAACTAGAAGTCTTCAACGGTGACATTGTGTACATTTTTTCCGGGCACCCCATGTAGAGCTAAATAGAACTTACGTAGCGGAATTATTAAATAGAGTTTTAGTTGAGATCAAATTTTTGAGTTGCCAAATTTTTTAAATCAAATTTTCGAGTAGCCAAACCGCAGTTGTAACACGATAAAAAAAAGACCCGAAATAAAGTACAATAACCCTTTACTCCTTACTCTCAAATTTTTCGTATTTGAAAGTGGTCATTTCATGTAATGTATTTTCGGTGGTGCTTCTACAGTACAACGTGTGCAGCGTGACGGCTGCGAAGAGGTCCCCCAATTTAGCTCTCGTTTAGTTTTCAGGAGCAGTACTCTATAAAGAATTTTTTTTCTGGTGAAATAATTTTAGGATTTTCTAGCGAAGTATACAAGCATGAGTTCTCTGATGAACTATCGATGTGAGTTGTCCGAGTTGAAATAATTGGATGAAATTTTAAGAACAAAACTCGTGCCGTGATGTTAACGAAGATGAGCACATTTTTAACACTTTTCACAGAGCTTGGTAAGCTGCTCACTGATCAGTATATAGAAAAAGATACCTGTGCCCGTACAAATTTCATTTTCATTAACTAACTGAAGCACGCATTTTGAAAATTACAGCATATAATGATATCATTCGAAGCAGAAACATGAACAGCGTATTTTAGCTTACAAAGTTGGTGTATAAATTTCAAGAAGCACAAGAGAAAGCTAACTCAGGCATTTAAAAAGTATCGCATGAAATTCTGCGAGTCAGAATTGGAACATAGGAATTATGAGCAGCTAATGAGACGCTAATTTTCAGAAGATAAACGAGACACAAATAGAGAAATAGTACAAGCAGAAGACGGGTGATCGAAGAAAGGAGAGTTGTGGAGGCAGCAGACCATGAGGCAGAGAGGAGGGGTGGAGAGGTGGAGGTGTGGGGTGGAGAGCTGGAAGGAGCTCCCACAACTTTAACTGGTGACGCAAATAGCCCCTTCCATTGATCTTGCTAAGTATAACCTCGCTCGACTTGCTCACCGGCATCCCTTGCATGCTACTTATTCTTTTCCTGTCCACTTGACCAGATTGTGGGATTATTTCCTACACAAGTCTCCTGATATTTCCGTGCAAGAGTACTCGCTTGAATTGCATTCTTGTAGTTTTGGAACTGAACCTTTGATTTTGAGGGCGTTCTTGTAGAAAATGTGCCATAGTGGCTTTTCAACTGCGTTGGTTCTGCTTATTTTTATCGCAAAACTTTGAGGAGAATTCTTCACAGAATTGAAGCCTGAATTCCAATGGGAATTCGTAACAACTGGAAAATGGCCTTTTATTTTTTGTGTTCTACAGAACAAGGAAGATAATCTGTTCTGACTCATTTTGACTGAGATTCTTGATTTAAATTTTATAACGGTAGCTTTAACTGCAGTATATTGGATGCTACTTGTACGTAATAGTTAAAATATCTTTGAGGATGCCTTGACTTTTTTGCATTGAGCGAGAAAGATGAGTGATTTTTACAGGACACTCCTGGATTAATGCAGAACGTTCAAGTGACACATCGAGTGGTAAGTCGGATGGAACATAAAACTAGAACTTATCACATTTTTCAGTTGGTCTCCAGTCACTCAGGGAAAAATTCATCTTTTAAAAATGGTGACAAAATTTCCACTCAAATTTTTAAGCATTTTCATCAAAATCACATTAACTGTATTCAGTGTATTGTGATTTACTTTGATTTTTATTCGCAGATTTCATGTTGCTATATTCTAAGTGTTTTCTTGATTAGAATTTACTGGTGCGTTAATTCGATTTGAATTATTTTGAGGGTCAGTAAAAAACTGTTAGAATCTTTGAGAAATGTTCATCGAAAATAATAATTCACAATATGGAACTTCATTGTCATTGTTTCTGCTATCACGAGTAGAAATGGTTACGATATGTAAGAATTTTAACTACGTTAGGTTAAAATGATATTTAAGAGAACAAAAGTGTGAAAGAATTGAAAGAAAAGGAAGAAGCAATTTTGCAAAAATTGTAAATTAGATTTTTAAACAAGCGTTGAGTAAACTCGAAAACCTCGAAACCTAATATAACTCTAAGAAGAAAATCTTGACCATAATTAGGGCAATTTGAGACGCTTGATATTGTGTTTGAAAAGAATATTTGAAGAAACTATTAAGACAACCATTGAGACAACCAAAAGTCACAAACTGGACTGGTGAGTTCATGATTTTAAGCGTGGGAACAAAAATTGAGCTCATGTGCAAAACATGTGATTGTGGTTGATTTTATGTACCGATTATATGAACATTAACTTCTTACACGGAATACGAAAACAATAATAAATTTTAGACACTGAACTTGTAAACAATAAATAACCTCATACACAAAGTTTTAAAACAAAAATAGTCTCAAGAACTCAAGAAACAAAAATTAACTTCAATCAAAAACTTTAAAGCATGAGTAATTACATTCCAGGGTCCTGAAAACAATTAGTAAATTCATAAACGGAGCTCGAAGGATAAAAATTAGGTTCATGTAACGACCACAGAAGCGGTAATTTAAGCTCGGATCCGAAATAGAAGTTGTAACAAAACTGATTTATAGAAAATAACCCCTGGTTTAAAGAAAGTACAAGTCGAGGGACGAAAAATAAAACAGAAATTTAATTTCACTTACAAACCAAATGTAGAAACAAAGAACTTAGCAGAAACACAACATGTTTTATTAAACACACAAATTAACGGAGACTGAAAACTTCGACTTATTCGGTTAAAAATTAAACTAATTCGACTAAATTCGAAAAATTCGGCAAAAGATAACAAAAAAGCTGCTCACGAGCTCAAGAGGAAATACCAACTAAGGCTTCTCGATTTAGATTACTCCTTACCAGAACGCTGATCACAAACCAAACATTTGGGCGCCAAAAAAATTTTCGCGAGTCTTGCGAACCTCATGTGACCCTTGGAGGATACGTGTACGACATGCACTTTCCCCCCAGACGGGGGGGAAGAGCCCCTTAGAGAGGGAGGGGGGGGAGGAAGAGAGAAGAGCACCAGGGGGGTCGAGGGGGCGCGTGACGTCTGGCTTACGTCAGACAGTCCGCGGCCTTCGGTCGCCACTAAAGTTGTGGTCGAGGTACGAAAACCGCGTCAGTGTGACCCTGAAAACCGGCGCTGCTCTGGCGTGTTGCTGGCGGGGTGTGTGGGGTGTGTGTGCCCAGTGTTTACTGGGTGGGAAGTGTGTGTGTATCGGGTGTGTATTGTGTGTCTGCACACCTGGTGTGTATGTGTGCCGGGTGAGTGGGGTGTGTATGTTGTGTGTGGTGTGTGTGCACCAGGTGTGTGTTGCGTGTGTGTACACCTGGTGTGTGTATTGTGTGTACCGGGTGTGTGGGGTGTGTGTGGTGTGAGTGCATCAGGTGTGTGTTGTGTGTGTGCAGCGCTGTGTGAAGTGTGTATTGTGTGTGTGGGCCATGAGTGTACTGGATGTGTAGTGTGTGTACCGAATGTGTGGGATGTGTATTGTGTGTGTGCACCTGGTGTGTGAAGTGTGTATTGTGTGTGTGTGCCGAGTGTGCACTGGATGAGTGGTGTGCGTGCTGTATGTGAGGGGGGGGTGTACCAGATGTGTAAGCGAGTGTATTGTGGGCATTCTGCATTTATGGTGTGTATTGGATGTGTAGTGTGTGTACCTGGAGTGTGATAGTTGTGTGGTGTGTGTACTGGATGTTTGGAATGTACTGGGTGTGTTGTGTGTTTAGCGGGTGTGTGGTGGGTGTACTGGAAGTGTAGTGTGCGTACTCCATGTGGGGTGTGTATACCGGATACGTGGTGTGTCGGCGTGTAGTGAATGTGTGGTGTGGTGCTCGCATGTAGTGAATGTGTGGTGTGGTGCTCGCATGTAGTGAATGTGTGGTGTGTTCGCTGGATGTGTGGTGCCTGTGTACTGGCGTGTAGTAGTCATGAGGTGTACACACCGCTACACAAAGTATCCGTGTTTGTTGGTCTCGACGTCATTTAAAATGAGGTCCCTGCCACGCAAGGTCTGGCCGTACTGTTTGTGTGTGTGTGTGTGGTGCGTGTGTGTGTGTGTGTGTATACATGTGTCGTATACATGTGTGTATGTATGTGAGTACGTGTGTATATGTGTGATCTCTACTCCGCAGTGCAGACTGAACTTCTGGATGGAAACGTAAGAGAAAATATTTTATTTATAAAACAAAATTGGGCATCTTATTCTTAAACAACTAGAATGCAATTGAAACTCCTTTTTACAGAAATTTTGAAGCAGACGAAGGACGTTGTTGTTACGGCTTTATTGTAACACTCGGCGGTATTGTAACGGCGTTATGGTAACACTCTTCGTTATGGTAACGGCGTTATTGTAACACTTGGCGTTATTGTAACGAGGAATGTTGGAATCCTCCTTTAAATTTCCTTCCCGGTGCTTCTGTCTTTTTTTGTGCTCTCTTTGCCCCTCCGAGACCACGCTTGCCCCTCCAATGTTCTGCTTGTCCCATCAGAGCCTCGTTTGCCGTTTAAAAGCCCTACTCGCCATTTTGGGGCTCTGCCTTCTATTTCAGAACCCTGCTAGCTCTTTCCGGGTCTGATTGCCATTTCTGTGTCCTCTTCGCCATTTCGGGGTCCTACCTGACATTTCAAAACTATACTTGCCATTTCAGGGCTATAAATGCCATTTCAGGGCTATACCTGCCATTTCAGGGCCCTGTTTGCAACTTCAGAGTCATACATGTCATTTCAGGGCAATACTTGCCCCCTGTCAGAGCTACCCTTGTTTCTTCACGGCTCTAGAATATCATAATTCATGCCGGACATTCCATGGCCCTTTCAGAACCCGTCTTAACTCTTTACGGGATTTCCAGCCTCTTCAGAGCCCTTTTGCCCCTCAAAGTCAATGTTACGGGAGTCAGACCCGACTGTCTCTAAGAAGAGGGCAGTGCACCAATAGCTGGGCGACTGTCCATTATCATCCTAGGGAAGGAAGCTGCTTAACAATGTATTTGTCTATTTTCTTAGCTGAAAGGATTCAAAATCTTACCAAGACAGCGTCTTAAAAGTGAACAACTTCTCGGTAATTTATCACCTTATCATTGCAGAATCACATTTCTATAATTAAGACGCTTAAAATACATATATCATACTGATTTTCATGATGATTAGACAGCGATTGTGTTACACGTAACTCCTCATACTCGTTCTCATACATCACAACTCGCAGCTGTGCCATGTTCATCTTGCCATGCACCTTGCATAGAATATTTCCCCCACTAAGTTCAACGAATGTACTACGCGTTATTTTACAATAGCAACACATACAATACTCGCAGTAAGACTCACAAACTACGCATCTTACAATAGCTTCACGCACAAAACTTGCGGTAAAATTCATTCACTACACATCTTCCCAAACGCTCACACAGAGCGCTAACAATAATGTTCACATATTACTCATCTAACAATGGCTCCACGTACAATTCACACAGTAAGGCTCACACGCTACACATCTAACAATAGCCTCACACACAGTGCTGACAATAAGGCTCACAAGCTACACAAACAACAATAGCCTCACACACAGTGCTGACAATAAGGCTCACACGCTACACATCCAACAATAGCCTCACACACAATTCCCACAATAAGGCTCCTCTTCTACACATCCAACAATAGGTCGACAGAAGCATGCTCCGGCTCCGCAATTTGTGCCGCTAAAAATACCGTCTCCTCAAGATTTATTTCGCGACAACGCTGGACGCACACGGCGTCTGCGTCACGCACATGTGCACTACCCGAAGGCCGCTGTCAAAAAGGCGTAAAGGTCGATATCACCTTCCTGTGGGTAGAAACTCCAGCTGATATTTTCATCGTCAAGGAATAGCGCACGGCTCTCCAAGAATACAAGAAAACAGGCGTGTCAAATAAGCGAACACATCGCGGTCTCGTGGATAAAGAATTGCTTGTGAACACGGGATGTGATTGCTGGAAAATTGTTGTGAAATGCGCGGGTGTCGAGAGGACCGTTGCTATTTTGTGAGCGCATCGCCGTATTGCTGCTAATGAACCCGTCTCCTGTTGGTGTTATCGAACCTTTGGCGTAGTATTCGAGCCTCTCAAAACAAAATTGGAAATCTTATTCGTAAACATCTAGAATGTAATTGAAACTCCTTTTTACAGATACATTGAAACAGCTTTCCTGTGGGTATTACCTTCCTTCCTGTGAGATCGTTATAATTTCGTAAACGCATCGCCGTATTCCTGAAAATGAATCCGTTCCTTGTTGGCATTATCGAACTTTTGTTGTAGTATTCGAGGCTATCTCCTGACACGGTCCCAGCTGTTTCTATACCTCACCTCGCTGTACGAACGTTATCATTTTGTTTTGACGTTCAGTGGTCGAATTTTCAAATGATTTACGTCGTTGTAACGCAACAGTTAAATGTGAAAGTCCTTCTATCAACTTGACGACGCTACGGGCTGTTTGTTCGGTAAGATTCTGAAGTTGAGTATTTATTCCTTGTACGGTACATTCAGAAAAGTTTGGCTGGAAAACGCAGCCAGCAGTGTCGTCAAGTCAACAGCCGAGCATTCGCTGCCTGATGTACCGCTATGGCGAAGTAGTTATGTGAAAATCCGACCTCAATTTGCTTCTGTGAACGCACTCGCAAATTAACTAAGCCCCGGAAGTGCACCGTTGCAGTACTTCGAGGCGAAATACTGCAGTTTGTTTTTCTCCACGATTAAGGAAAACGTGTCTAAAGCCAAATGCGATAATTTTTTGAAACATGCAATATTTAAATATACGTACGCTTCCAAAAAAAATCTACTTCACCCCCGTGAAACACGAAGTTTGAAATACTTCGCAGCTGACTAACAAGAGAAAGAATTGTATCAGGTGTTGGACTGTTTATTTGCTCACGTTTAAAGCAGACAAACTGACGTGAAAGCGTTTTGCGCTGTAACTCCCACGGTCTCACGACCTTGAATTATTTAAAGCGGATACGTGTGGTCTTGATGATGTTTAGTCTACACGCAGTTCTTGAGAGCAATTTTGCGCATTCGCTATAGCTTTTGAATCAAATGTCAGCCCCGAGTGTTACTCAAGCTGCTAAGTAGCAACATAAATTTAGACCGTTATGATGCCTCAGGTCCGGAGGCATCAAGTATTGAAAATTTAAAATGACACATTCTTTCAATCAAGTTGATGCGTGGCGTATTCAACTTGACTATTCATGGCGTTTAAGGCCTTGAAACTAATATCCGAATGCAATGACGGCTGCTCATGGTTGAGCCCGTCTCTGACTGTATGGTTTGGCTACACAGCTTTTTTCGTTCCTGCACCTTACTGTATTAGGATCTTGGCTTGTAGAGAGTCAAAGACATGCCTCACCGCCCTCAAACATCTTATTCTTCTGCGGAAAGATGTTCAAATGGAACAAAAAGAGACGAAACACAATGCACTAACCGAAAAAAAGTTCCAGTCTGTATCCATTTATTTGAATTGAATCTTGAACATCTAGATGCAGTTCAAAAGTACGTAGAGTAATAGAAGCATGAATCAGCTGCTCTTGCCTCACCTAATAACGATATCGATTTATTGAGGCAACACTTGTGCTGCATCATGTGCCACAACCGTAGCATTGTGTGTCTAACCGTGACATCGTGTGCCACAATTGACACATGATGCTACTGCAATTGCGGCACATACACGATACACAAACATCGGCATCTACGGATGCTTTATTTCCAATTGAAGCATGACACATATCACCTTTTACATTGGTTTTTCAAATGCCTTATAACTAACACCAGGACGCCATGACGCTTTCCCCCGGTCGAAGACCGGTACCCATTTCAGACACCTGGGTAGAGTGGGGTATTGTGCTTAGAATTTTTCTCCACATGATGTTACGGTTTTGACTCACAATGCTACGGTTGTGGCACATGACCTGAAAAAATGTTCATTTCCTATTGTGAGATTACACGTTAAAATCTAAAACTCATGTTACTGTATTGCAAGTATTTCTAGCAAGAGGTGGCGTACTAACAATCACTTATATTTTCAGAATCATGGGCCATGGAGAGAGCGGTGAGCTGCGTTCCCGAGATCCTAGACTGGGGCACGCCACCTCCAGGCTGCATAACTCCTATCGGCCTCCACAACCTCATGACCGACGGATTTTACGCCCCATACGCTGCCAATCCTTCGTACCTGCTGCTAGTTGACTGCCGTTCTGCGAAGCACTTCACTCGGAAGAGACTGGTCCGCTCGAGGTGGCATGGAACTGTCCAAGACAACCCACCGCCTTATTGTTCCATCGTTCTCTACGACGAAGTGCCTCGCGCAACTGCTCCTGACCAGAAAGAAAGTGGACCGTTGCCTCAACTGTTTCACAAACTCAAGAAATTGAGATTAGACCCTCAAGTGGTAATGGGAGGTTGGCCGGCTCTCCATCTTTCTTGCTCTCACCTCATGGAGGAGGGCGGAGAACAAATTTGTGAGTTGAGTAGTACCCCTCCTTGGTTCCCAGCTTTGGTTATTCCTGGTCTGCTGTACCTTGGCCATGCTGAAATGGCATGTGACGACCAAGTGTTGTCAGCGCTTGGCATCTCGCACATTGTGGCCATTGCTGACCGAGTTCCTCACACTGTTCTTCCAGCTTTAAACTATTTGGTTGTCCCGATTCCAGACGAAGACCCTGCCGATCCCGACCCCGTATCTGGAGGTACGGATCTCGCAACGTCATTGCCCACTCTGCAGGCTTTCATTGACGAAGCTCGTCAGTGTGGAGGAAGAGTGCTGGTTCACTGCGACCAAGGTCTCACAAGAGGGGCTGCTCTAGTTATGGCTTTTTTGATGGTCGAGAGAAGAGCGACCCTCGAAGATGCTTTTTACTACGTCAAAACTGCCAGAAGCGCCGTTCATCTTCATCCGAGCTTGTTGAAGCAACTCATGGCTCTTGAAAGAGCGTTTTTTGGAACGCACTTAACATTTCCAGAAGACCTTTTCTGATCATCCTTTGCCCGAAGTTTAACATATCGTGTACAGTCGCCTTATGAACTGCCGGGGGTAATTTAAGAGGCACGTTCTAGGCGTTTTCAAGGGCTTAGAGGCTCTACTATCATACAGGCAACTCTTACTGTACCTCCTTTTTCTACGTATATTAACAGTCTTAGGCTTTGTTAAAAGTTAGTCTTTACGTCGGGTTTATTAGTGGTTTTTGCATAAAATTGATTTCACAGTGCACTTTATATTATACGTAAAACATATGATAATAGCATTTCCAGTAGCAAATTTAGGTAAAAACTGTATCTTTTATTCCGTTCTACTGAATCAAGCAGACCTAATTTAACTTTCGTTTTCTCTTTACATCAATAGCCTGTTTGGCATGAATTACTGCATCGTTTTAGGTGCATCCTGTTCAAAATTATTAGGGTGTGCATGGAAGACTAATAATACCTAAATTCATAGCATGTGATACCCATAATGTGACGTATTTCTTGTCTTCTTGAACTGAGCCTAGAAAAACGAATTACCTCATAGTTATGATTGTTCCCTCCAAAGTTGTTAGGGAATGGAGTAGTTGCAGTTTTCATTCCCCTATCTCGATCCATCGATGTACCCGAATTGAACCGACAAATGTAGAGCTCGACGATTGTGGAGAACTAATTCCCTGGAGAATTAGAAGTGTAGTGCACGTCAATTGTGGAGAACCAATTCCCAGAAGTAGATGAGAGCACAGTTTGGTAGGTAGAGAAGTAGTGAGCAAGATGAAGAAATACTTCGACCGTGTTCCTTCTTTGAGAATAGTAACGTGGAAGTGTTCAATGAGTGTGAGCTGTTGTTTTCACAGTCCTGTTCAGGTGTGAAGTTCTGCGCGTTGTATCAGCGAACGTGGAAGTTCTAACTACCTTTTCCCAAGCCCGAGCACTCTTTTTCTCTTAGGTTTTCAAGATTACAGAAAGAAAAGTTAAGATGCAAAACACCATACGGAAATAAATTCCATCTTTTCAATTCCATTTCATTCATCTAGTGATCGTGAAACTTGGAAATACTGTCCCGGGCAATAGAGCAAAAGAAGCGTTCAAAATATCAGCGAGAAAACAACTTGACTACTACCAAATTGGGTTCTCTCTGGAACGCGACCTATATCCCACTTCATGACATTTGCAGGTGATGCAAAGACTTGGCTTATTACCATTTGAAAATGATTTTTCGTAACTTAGGCTTTAGTTGTTCGATACAGCAGACTGAGGTTTCACATGTCGACGTTGAATTATGTGAGTTGCCCAAGCAATTCACATTTTTGAGCTTTTAATAGTTGAAGCTTTTAATTTTACCTACATCTGTCATTTGTATAATGCAGTAGAATAGGAATCAGTTTCCACATTCGTTTCTCTTCTTTCTAGAGCTACCAGTGGATTCTGATCTTGGAAACTATCCCTTTTCAATTCTTTCTAACTTGCATTTTTCTTCGCTGTGAATTGTGTTTATTCCTTGCTTAGTTAGTCTTACGTAGCTCGCAGATCCTGATGTTCATTGCACTCAATAGCAAAATCACAAACCTGTTGCAAAAATGATTTGAATTGAATTTTTCTCAAATGTCGATCTACAGTAATCACGCGTGGGGTAGAAAGCTGAGATAAAATTGGAAAGTACAGCGAGTGCCTCTGCATGTTACATAGGTATTTAAGGAAAACTGTTTATCGAGGGTTACGAGTTTCAGCAATGAAATCTCAAACTGGTTATAAAATCGTTGAGATGCTGTTTATGATTTCAACGCGATTGCTTGGATAACGTGAAATATTTCTCCAAGTTCATCGGGAGACAAAAAGCGCAACGTTGATATTGGACCTCATTGAGTTACATGTGTTCGATGGGAATAGGATTTACAAGTAAGAGACAAGCACATTGATCATGCACTATTGATTAAAGTTAAGGAACTCTCTTGTACACTTGTAGACGTTACTTCATTTGTGGCCTTCTGTCTGAACCTTAGGACGAGTTACTTCGACTACTGCTTATGAATGATGAGACTTCCATGAACCAACGGCACGAGTGATCGATTAAATAAAGAATGAGCTTTGAAACACTTGAAATACTATCCTACCTTCGACTGCGCGTGGAATACGGACACCTTAACAGAACACGTTCGAAGGTGTGAAAACATTTCATGCGCAAGAAGCATAGACTGCGAGCTATGTTCCTTGGCCTTCCAAGCAAATTCCAAAGGCTTGTTTATACTAATTCATTCAGAGACAGTTTATTTTTGAGTAGAATAGAACCAAACGATTGCTTGATGAAAACTGCTGATAAGAACCGTACCAAACGTGGGCTCTATGGTGGTTCATATATAATACAAACATGCTTGAAAGAGTTAACACGCCAAACTCGATACGCCTGTATGTAGCAGAGCATGAGGTAAAAATTTAACGTAAAAGAGCGCACTCATACTTTTTACAAATGAGTTTTTCTGAATTAAGTGGATAACTTCTATGAAAAAAGAAGGAAAGAAAGAAAAACAGTTCATTCCCAATAAATATCGCATAAAAACATCATAGCAATTTTTTATTTCACATCGTTAAAAATTGAGTCATCATTCAGTCCTACAGTTTTCAGAAAAACAATTTTGTGTCCGTGAGTTTTCCAGGTGTCCATGTAGGTTGAAATTTAGTACAATACAGAATTGTAGAATATGTCCCAGCACTTCAAATTGAAAAATTAAATTGGAATGTAAACAAAAAATACGAAAATATTCTCCAACAAAATATGTATAAAATCATTGGAAAATACATTCTATGGGGCCAGAAAAATATTTCACGACCTTAAATCGTGCACCTATTCTGAATTATCAAATTTTTTATTAATGAGATTTGAAATTTTCAGAAATCGTTTCCACAATGCTTTATCGTATAAATTAATTGGCTACCATAAGAAAAGTTTCTTACTGGGTGAAAACTGCGCGGCTCAGTGGGCAATGCATTGCACTTCAGGAGAGAAGGTTTTTGTTTAACGCTCTATGATGGCGCAAAACATTTATCAGAACAGGCAGCTTCTTTGGTGATAATCGAAAATGGAAGAAGCGTATAGGAGAGATAATAGGGGAAACTTTTCTACGTAGTGAACTTTCGTAGTGTTGTTACGTCGAATGTATTTAATTGGTGGGATCAACAAACAGGTCTCAAAAATTAACCAAGGGCGTTTTCGTTTTGTTTAGTACATCATTTCTTCCTTACGAACATAAATATTTTGACACATGAAACGTGAAATAGACAGAAGTGTACGATGCATTAAACTAGTTATGGAATATGATCAGTTAAACACTTACACCACATATAAAGGATTAATTCAGTGCAAACGAGAATGCTTTGTTTAAAACCATAACAGACATAATTGTCTTAAGTCAAGAGATTTTTCGTAAAAATGTATTTGAATGTGCATCACTCGAATTTTTCCTTTATATTTTTGCATAACAGAAAATTTGAATATGATTACAACACTATGTGCTTAAAAATCAAGCACAAAGGCAGCGTGTAAGTTTATAGAATATAAGTTTGATGTTTTCGAAATGAAAAACAAACTCTGATATTTATACAGTCGACATTCTCACAAAAATTTGAGCTTCATTTATTAAAAAGCTGCTTTTAAAAGATAGTTTAACATAATTGTATAAACTCTATAGTAACGGAGATAAAAATAACTTGTGCTAGATTCTTCAGCGTTCTGAATTTATCGTTGTCCTGCTCTATAATTTCTACCAGTGCGTATTATGCCATCTGTTCATTATAACATAAATTGGTTTTGTATATACTTAAATACAGGATTGTGTATTTTTTTAAAAATCAACATGCTAAAATAATTGCCATGTATGCATAGAATTAGCAAAGTCCGAATCACTCCCAGTTTAAAAGATCTCGTGCAGTCGAAAAAGCCATATATCTTGCATGAATTATTCTATTCATACTTTGTTATAGAGCAGAAGTACACTCGAGTCTCAAGTGCCTGCATACTTTTTTTATTCGCACCAACTGTTTTAAACAGTTCGATTACGGCAAGAAATTCAATATATTAACTGTATTGTTTTCAGAACTATTTCACTAGAATATGTAAATGGCCAGCTCTTATGCTGGATCCAGATTTTATTCCTGAATTAGGTACAGTTGCGTATCATTGGTCGTTTCTAGTTCTATCTAACTACTGTTTCTTTTTTTTCCTCAATTGTAGCTGCTGACTGCACAGCTGTAACAATGGTGACTCGTACTTCTATAGCGGAGGCACAGACGCTGATGCTCATGCCTGTTCCAGAGCCTCGAACTAGCTAAACGTAAACACGGTGCTGAATATCCAGTTATTGGGCGTAATTTTTGGAACTTTCAGTCATGTTGCTGCCTAATCTTCCAGCTCCTACAGAAAATCTTCACCATGTGGAACAAAACACCGAATGCTTTGTTAATAACCGAGATATGGGTTCTGGTGTGCTTTACGTCTCGGCCGAGTAAGTTGACTGAATTCTATCAGAATTTTAGTGTGTGATTGTACTGCAGGGAGACATATTTTTCTTCAGTGTCTTGGTTTGAAGAACATATGATTATTTTACGCTCATTTTACATTGATATGTAATTCTCATTTTTACATTCTACAGTGAGTGAGGTTTGTGTGTTTCAAAATTTCAGTAATAATCTCTAAAAATAAATTTGGCACAACGTATTTTACGTACTCATGCCAAATTTTCCCAGAGCTCACATCTTTTGTGAGCTGTAAATATGGGTTAGCAAAGATTTTAGGAGTTGGTTTAGAGAACACCTCACTGATAGATTGCTGATACCACATTGTTTCATCATTTAAATGGCTTATTTGAGGCTCTCAAACCAAGACATGCTAGATTCTGGCAGATATGCTAAAAATTTACCTTCAAATTTTTAGAAACTAGTTTTACATTGTTACATTCTTTTAATAAAGATCAGAAAATTACTTAGTGGTACATTTTTCTCACTCATAATAGCTTGTTGATGGGATTGGTCAATTGTTTTTACCACTTTAATGTATACCATTAAAATCACTGTGAACACTGTTGACTCTTAATCTCTTGCAGACGTTTGTGTTGGGCCAAGCCAGATGGAGGACAAAGTTTGTCATTAGAATATCCTCACATAGCTATCCACGCAGTGT
Organism: Platorchestia sp. MABIK; assembly: GCA_014220935.1. Taxonomy (NCBI): domain Eukaryota; kingdom Metazoa; phylum Arthropoda; class Malacostraca; order Amphipoda; family Talitridae; genus Platorchestia; species Platorchestia sp. MABIK. Next base: position 6,328 of record JACJUY010005439.1, on the reverse strand, counting down.
GCCGGGACCTCTCACGCTTCCCCAGACCTCACATCTATGTTATGGTTGATACAGAACTTTTCCCTGAGGATGCAGGTCAGTTGTTTCTGGTGTTGTATTTCATGTGTGGCCTATTGCCTACTGAAAGTGGAGTAAGGTAATGCTGGTCAGTAAGTAAACCTTACAGAAATCCAAAAAAAGCCACGCTCATACATATGTGTGTTAGAAATTTTCCATTCTGCACATTTGTAACTTTGAATGCATTTATATTCCTTATTATCTTTACAGCCTACATACTTTTAGAAAAATTAGAAATACAGACATTGGGACCTTGGCATTTAAGCTTTAGTTGTTCCAGAAAAACATTTTGATTTTCAAACTATATGAATGCTCAATAACTATTTGTTTTTAACTTTCATTTAACATAAGAGCAATACTGCCCGATTTGATATTTTCTTTCTAATGCTGTTTAAATTTTGATTTTGCTGCATGGTTTATAAGCAAATCAATTGGAAGAACTTTGGAAACAAGGGCAGATTCTCAGACACAGTTTTTAAATATTGCTATTATTTATTTATGCTAAAATTGATTTCATCTCTTATCTTTACCCAAGTTTATTTGGTCATTGTTGCTCTGCACTTCATCAATCTTTACTCTTAGGGTAAAATTTTCAAGATAATATATGTAGTGATTTGTAGTTGAGGGAATGCACAACATATATTATAAATATATTTAAACTGGGGTTATTGTATTGCCAATGACTCACAAGTTGAGCTTTCTCCAGGAATTTAAAATTTGTAATTTCTTGAACTAAAAAAAATTTTCAGTCTAATTGAGGGAATTGCTGTGTAATATTAGGCTGAATTACATTGTAGATTCAGTCTATTGCTGTTGTCATTCTCTATACCTGATTTGAGTACTTTTTCTAGATAGGGCAATAATGATCTCTGGCAGGAATTATAGCAGAAAATTATTATCAAATATACTGGTATCCTTACTCAGATGGAGAACAAACAATTAGTAGCTGTGATGGGGCATGCTTAATCTAGAGAAAGTAAACCATGTGGACTAAAAACCTTTCGAGCATTTTACAAATCTGTCATGGTTGTTTCCATTTCCTAAGCAACCTTTCCGCAGTCTAGCATCTGGTACGGATAGAAAACGAATTAGTGTTATGTTGGCACAAGATTTCATTGCAGTTTCAATGGTATTTTGCATCTGCAGCAGCAGAAGAGAGTGACGACAGTGACGAGAATGCTGACCCAGAAGCTCGCTGCACCTCCATCAGATTCGTGCCCAGCAATGCTGGCAATCTGGACACAATGTACCAGTCCATCGGCAACTGCCAGATACTTCACCCGGACCCCCAGCAGGAGTCTGATAATGGTAACCATCACAAGAGTTAAAAATGGCAATTATCAGGAATGGCATTAATTATGTTTTCCTGATGATTATACAGAGTTAATTATCAGGAGCAGAGCAATATATAATTTTGATAATGGTAATTATCATAATTATATACTCTAGTAACAAGGGTACTACAAAGGACATTACTTGAGTTGGACAATAGTAATTATCTTCAAAGTCATAAACTAGGCATTAAAAATCCATTGTGCTACAACTAAGTGCTGTGCAGGCATATTTGTTGTGTGAGGTTAAGTCTATATATGCTATTAACATACATGTCATCGAACATTGTTTTCAATCCCACTCAGGGGGATACACATTGCATTTATGAGAATTAGCACTTCCTGGGGGAAAATGTACTAGGGCTCAAGTTCAGATTTAGGTAGGCCTTCTCTATGTGGAAATAAAATGTTTTTTGTTTTGTTGAGAATGATTTTTCTTTGGTTCACTGCTGTCGTGTTTTTCAGCACCTACTACTTTTTTTTGTTTCATGAATTTATTTCTCTACTTACTGCTTGTATGCACCTTGTGTATACATTCTGCATTCCCTGAACTCCCTACTAAATGGTTTCATCTTTCCTCTCTTTGGAACGTTTTTGTTACAGCTAGGGAGGCTTAAACTAACAACTAATCTAATAACATTGTTTTTGAACCTTATAACCAGTTTTTTAATTAAGTTCCTGCGTGAAAATCATGAAAAAGCACTCCAGTTTCAAGGGTTGTATATTAAGCCACAAAAAAATTAGAAAAAGAGCTTCCTTAACTCAAGACATCTGTTTTACAGACTCAAAATTGGTTGTTGTTGAGCCTTTGTTTCTTCATCAAAACTAGCACCCAGGGCTCAATATTCATTCAAAGAAATTCTACTGAGCACTTCATTTTTCAACCATTTTATTGCAAAATGTTACTTAAGATTTAGCCAACTTTGCAAAATCTCTGATTAACTTCGTATATATTTGGTATAAGTTTCATAAAAGTTACATCATTTTATTTATTGTTCTGTGCTGCATTAATTTTTTGCTGCACCGCGCTGCAGAATTTTTACACGTTGAGTGGTGTAGTTAGTGATGCAAAAAAAACGGTTTTATTTGATGGCAGTTTTTTTTGCAAAAAAAAAACGTTTTTTATGTGTTTTTTTTGTTTTTTTTGCACACACTCAAATTTTGTTAGGCATATGTCTTGTTTTTTTTCCACATATAAAATATATTAATATCAATGTTTATAGGTCATGATTTTTTTGTAATAATATCAAAAGGAAACCATACAGTAAAAGTAGTGGCAGATAACCCACAATTACCTAGAGGAAACAGCCACAGCCACAGAACTTATATTGATGGAGTCAAAATTCAGAGCTTACTATCTCTACTATGTCTGATTTTATTTTTATGTGACCAAAATATTCAGACATACTAGAGATAATAAGCTCTAAATTTTGACTCCATCAAGATAAGTTCTGTGGCTCCTGCTGTTCCTCTTAGACTCCTCTTTGGTAATTGTGGACTGGGTTATCTGCCACCACTTTTCCTGTAGGGTTTCCTTTTAATGCTTTATTACAAAAAATCATGACTAAAGAACATGGATATTAATATATTTTATGTGACCAAAAAAAACTATGCTGTTTTTATTTAAAACGTTTTTTACTTAAAAATCATGACTAAATAACTGGATATTAATCAATTTTGTGACCAGAAAACCATGCTGTTTTATTTTACATGTTTTTTACAAAAATCATGATTTTTTAAAAATCAAACATATTTTTAAAAATCATGTTTTAAAAAAAATCATGTGTAAAAAAAAACATGGATATTCATATATTTTATGTGACCATAAAACCATGCTTTTTTAAATAAAAAGTTTTTACAAAAAAATCATGACCAATATATATGAATGTTAATATATCTGATATGACCAAAAAAACCAGGCTATTTTTTCACAAAAAATCATGACTAAAAAACAATATATTTTATGTGATCTTAAAAAAACACATGCAGTTTTTTTAAAACATTTTTTAGGAAAAACATGTTTTTTTTACAGAAAATGATGACTAGAAAAACCTGGATATTAATATATTTCATGTGACCAAAAAACCACGCTGCTTTTTTCACATTGTTTGGTCAATATGCAGTTTAATGCGCCCACAGAAATTAAAAATTCCATTCCAGAGAACCACTAAAGGAACACATTTAAAAATGTTTTACACAAATGACATTCTGCTCGCTGATGCGTTTTTTTTTTAGTTATTTAAATTTGAAATTTTTGTGTCCCATAGCAGTTCCAGTCAGTTGCGCGCTTGAGCTAGAGCTGTTAGAATATGTTTGGGTACTTGTAATTTATTACTAGCCGACCCCGCGAATCCTGAACCCACTTCTAGGATGTTTTAGTTAACAACACAATAAACGTTATCACCCAAAAATTTTAGCGGGGCTGGGGAAGT
>JACJUY010005438.1:39476-55008 GCA_014220935.1 Platorchestia sp. MABIK | reverse complement strand
AAAGAAGAAAGTGCGCAGGTACAAAGAAGAAAGTGCGCAGGTACAAAGAAGAAAGTGCGCAGGTACAAAGAAGAAAGTACGCGGGTACAAAGAAGAAAGTGCGCAGGTACAAAGAAGAAAGTGCGCAGGTACAAAGAAGATGTAACCCAGAAAGACGGAGTACAAAGACTTCTTTTACTATCTATGGTCGGATTTTTCTGAATGAAGCTTAAAATCTCTGCTGTAGTGTTGCAAGAAAATGATGTTGAGACTATGATCTGAAATCAAAATGATGCGAAACGATGTTCTGAACCGGTTTCGAGTAGTCGGATTAAAGCATCGTTAATGTAAACAAACACACTTCAGTATTACCAACTTTTGAACTGCAGAGTATCAATAAAACTCGATAAGTTGATAAAACGCAATAAAATTAGGTTTGTAACAACGAAGAGAGTATGAAAAAAATGTGTTTCGCACAAAAAAATACGAATTATCGTATTTTGATCAAATTGCATCAGGGCTGAGAAGCGGAAGCCAATGTTGAGGAGACCCAGAATTTCTGCCATAAGTGTTGCGTTGTAGTCTGTGTGTCAAATTACTACTGAAAATTGTACCCACCTGCCCCAGCAGTAACTGTACCCACCTGCCCCAACAGTAACTGTACCCACCTGCCCCAGCAGTAACTGTACCCACCTGCCCCAGCAGTAACTGTACCCACCTGCCCCAACAGTAACTGTACCCACCTGCCCCAACAGTAACTGTACCCACCTGCCCCAACAGTAACTGTACCCACCTGCCCAGGGCACGATTCTGATCCACTAAGTTATTTACTTAAGTGAATGTGCATGTACATTTATATTTTCTTTCTAATGTTTTATTTACCACACATGAGTTAAATTTTATTTTTATTTACCACACATGAGCAAAATTTTACTTTTATTTTCCACACATGCGCTAAATTTTACTTTTATTTACCACACATGAGCTAAATTTTATTTGTCACACATGTGTTCTATCTTATTTTTATTCGTCACACACACTTGTGTTACATTTTATTTCTAGTTATCACACACGTGTTATATTTTATAAATCACATGAGTCTAATTGTATTTTTATTGATCACACGTGTTATGATGTAATTCAAATTTTCACCCTCATGAGACGTTTTATTTCTACTTATCGCCCACGTGTTCCATTTTGTTTATCGCCCACGTGTTCCATTTTATTTATCGCCCACGTGTTCCATTTTATTTATCGCCCACGTGTTCCATTTTATTTATCGCCCACGTGTTCCATTTTATTTATCGCCCACGTGTTCCATTTTATTTATCGCCCACGTGTTCCATTTTATTTATTGCCCACGTGTTCCATTTTATTTATCACCCACGTGTTCCATTTTATTTATCGCCCACGTGTTCCATTTTATTTATCGCCCACGTGTTCCATTTTATTTATCGCCCACGTGTTCCATTTTATACATCACCCACGTGTTCCATTTTATTTATCACCCACGTGTTCCATTTTTTTCATCACCCGCGTGTTCCATTTTATTCATCACCCACGTGTTACATTTAAATGTTATTCACTAGTCATGAATCACATTTTACTCATCCATCAAACCCACGGTTCATATCTCACATATCCATGCCTCAAAATGGCAACTATGCCGCCACATGGCGATAGCAGACATGATATTTTCCCTATATATCGAAATGACGAACTGGGGAATATCGAATACACCGATGAAACGTCTTTGTAGGGTCTTCGGTGGTGAAACGTCCCATGTAATAGTAGTAATCACTATTGTAAAAGGAGCCGCGTCCGTCTGTGCGTCACACACGGTAGAGGAAACAAGGTATGGTCATTTCTATGGGGGAAAATACACCTCTTCTTGTTCGGGTAGCCAATAGAAAGGCTTTATTTCAAACAAACTTTATGACGTCACCAAAACGCAGTATCGTTAGGCCAATATTAGAGACGGATTTGGGGGTAGCAGTGCTACCAGAAGCAATATGAGCGCTGCTATTGGTTCGTGGCCGTGACGTCAGCAAACCCACATCGTCAACGAAAAAAGTCTGGTTTGAACCTACCTTGCTTCCTCTACCTTGGCGTCACACCCACCAGCCGATAGTGTGTGATGAGCGTATCTGTGATACAAGCTTCACCAACTCCACAATTATCTTCGGTACATTAACCCAGCAGATTCAGAGTCGGAATGAACATCACTTGCAATAATGATAATTTCACATCCTCTGCCCAGGGCGCGATCCTGATCCACGAGGTGTACCCAGACGGGGCGGCAGCGCAGGACGGGCGGCTGCGGCCGGGCGACCAGATCCTGGAGGTGTCTGGCCAAAACTTCCGCTCCATCACACACCAGAAGGCGCTCAGCGTCCTCAGGCAGACCCCTGCTAAGGTGGGACTGGGTCTGGTAGACCCCTGTGTAGATAAGGGGGTATAGCAGACCCCTACCAAGATGGGACTGGGTCTGGTAGACCTCTGTGTAGATAAGGGGGTATAGCAGACCCCTACCAAGGTGGGACTGGGTCTGGTAGACCTCTGTGTAGATAAGGGGGTATAGCAGACCCCTACCAAGGTGGGACTGGGTCTGGTAGACCCCTGTGTAGATAGGGGGTATAGCAGACCCCTGCTAAGGTGGGACTGGGTCTGGCAGACCCCTGTGTAGATAGGGGGGTATAGCAGACCCCTGCTAAGGTGGGACTGGGTCTGGCAGACCCCTGTGTAGATAGGGGGGTATAGCAGACCCCTGCCAAGGTGAGACTGGGGTCTAGCAGAACCCCGCCAAGGTGGGACTGAGGTATAACAGACCCCCGCCAAGATGGTACTGGGGTCTAGCAGATCCCTGTGTAGATAAGGTGGTCTAACTGACCTCTGATTAGATGAGAAGATCTCGAAAACCCCTGCCAAGGTAGGACTAGGGTCTGGCAAACCCCTGTGTAGATCGGGAGGTATAGTAGACCCCTGCCAAGGTATGACTGGGGTCTATCAACCTCTGCTTAGCCTAGATAATGGGGTCTAACTAACCCCTGCCTAGATGAGGGGGTCTGACTTGGCGTGTGACGGTCTGGCATATATATGTCAGGGTCTGCCTTGGGTCTATCAAACCCCTGCTTAGATGAGGGGTCTGACTTATGGGCCAAGGTCTGAACTGGGTCTAGCAGGCCTCTGCTTGGATAAAAGGGTCTTACTTGCGGGTCTGGTTTAATCCAACATCTAACCTAATCATTTGACCCCCATTTTATATGGTGCCTTCATCCATCTTTTTTGAACATCCATGTTGCGCTTAGGGAGGCTTAAACTAATTTCTTTAATCTAATCATTAATCTCTTTCTGAATCTGGAAAAGTTGGCCGTCTTCAAATGTTTGCAACACCTTTATTTTCAACACCATAGTACCACGTGCCCACTTTATGTAGGCAGTGAAAGTTCATTGATGTCAGAGTCACTATGCCAAGAAAAATTATTTTCTTCCCAGCATGTCAAATTTTACCTCCCTCTCAAAAACTGTAGACTACAACCCCCAAAATAACGATAAATGCAGATTACAACCCCCAAAATAACGATAAATGCAGACTAAAACCCCCAAAATAACGATAAATGCAGACTAAAACCCCCAAAATAACGATAAATGCAGACTAAAACCCCCAAAATAACGAGAAATGTATGCAACAACCCCCAAAATAACGAGAATGTAGACTACAACCCTCAAAATAGCGAGAAATATAGACTACGACCCCCAAAATAACGAAAAATGTAACTACAACGCTCAAAATAACGAGAAATGTAGATTACAACTCCCAAAATAACAAGAAATGTAGACTACAACCCCTTAATAACGAGAATGTAGACTGCAACGCTCAAAATGACGAAAAATGTAGACTGCAACGCTGAAAACGACGAAAAATGTAGACTACATTGCCCAAAATGACATGCGTCTTCTGTAGCGTGGCACAACACGTGTTTGCATGTACATTGTACAGCTTACACTCATGCCTGTGTTCGCGTATGATTTGCATCAAAGCCTTAAACAATTATGGTTTGCCCGATTTTAACCTTGTTTTTTTTTGTTCTTTTCTGGTTTTGCACGTCGACAGGGAGTGAAGGTAATTATCGTATTTTGAAATTTACTTGTAATGGCTAACGCATAGCCTTTCAACTACCTAACTGACACCCGGTAGACAACTTGGTGTTTTTTTTGACCTAAAATTGTACAACCTAACTGACACTCGGTAGACAACTTAGTAGGTTATTTTCTGAGCGTAAATTGTACAACCTAACTGACGGTATACAACTTGGTTGTTTTTTGAGCTTACATTGTACACACTCAACTGACACCCAGTAGACAACTTAGTAGGTTGTTATCTGAGATTACATGGTGCAACCTAACTCATACCCAATGTACAACTAGTAATTCGTTTTCAGAACTTGCATCATGCACCCTTACACTCTGTAGACGACTAGTAGATTGTCCATAGAACTTGCATTGTACGAATTAACAAATACCCAGTAGACAACTAGCAGATTGTCTTCAGTGCTTACATTGTACCAGCAGACATTAATTATCAGTAATCTTTTTATTCATTTACTTAAAACGGCCACTGAAACTGGCCCCAGCTCAATATTTCGAGGGGAGGGGCCATGACCCCCGTGGCCCCCCCTGGCTGCGCTACTGAACTAGTGGTACCTGACAGGTATAAATAAAGCAATACTAGCGTGGGGTACCTGACTGGTGCAAATAAAGCGATACTAACAAGTGATACATGACAAGAAACAAACAAAGCAATAACAAGCGGTACCTGACAGGTACAAATGGTGGTGTACCGCGAGGAGGGGACGGGCGGCAACGGCGGGGGCGGTGCCCCCAAAGAAGAAGACCTGTACGAGCTGATCAGCGTCCAGCTCACCAAGAAGCAGGGCAAGGGACTCGGTCTCTCCATCGTGGGGCGCAAGAACGGGCCCGGCGTCTTCATTTCTGACCTGGTCAGTTCATCTCGTCTGTCTGGACTGTTTTATTTCCGTTCCAGTCTGTGTTTTGTTTCTGTTCCAGTCTGTGTTTTGTTTCTGTTCCAGTCTGTGTTTTGTTTCTGTTCCAGTCTGTGTTTTGTTTCCGTTCCAGTCTGTGTTTTGTTTCCGTTCCAGTCTGTGTTTTGTTTCTGTTCCAGTCTGTGTTTTGTTTCTGTTCCAGTCTGTGTTTTACTTATTCCAGTCCATGTTTAAATTCAGAAGCTTGCTTTGACCATTAATTTGGATTGCCTGAGAGATGTGCTGAAGTAGTACAGACTGAACGCAACAATCATTTGTGCATGGCAGACAAGGTACACACGTGCCGTAGGAGTGGAGTGGTCATTTAGTTTGTTCAAAGTTGATGATAGGAACGTCAGGATAGTTGAATTAGTTTTTTCTGGTGAAAGTGGTTCGATTTAACCCTCTTTTCAGTCAAAGTTACTAAAGTTAATTCCTTTTTGTTCAAAAGGAGTGCCCCTTTGTTCACTCCTTTCTAGTCCAAATTACATTTAACTCTGTTCTGATCTATATAAGTGTATTTTATATGCATCTGGTTCAAAAAACTATATTTTATTTTTCTCATCAAAATAACTAAAATTAGCGTTTTCTGACGTAAAATTAAACTAAATTTGTGAATTTGGTACGCAAGACCAGTCCCGTAACTCTACTGAACTTTTGTAATCGCGACTTAAGTAATTACCTCACCTTCACTACTGCGATTACTACAAAGATGAGGCTTTCAAAAACTCTCAAAATGTATCTTTAAGCTTCTGAGCTGATCGTGATGATTCAACGTAGGACTGGTGGCGATGGTGTAAAATATAGTAATAGGGATAATTTAAAAATGTAGATAGTGGAAAAATATAATTTGATCTAATAGTGTAATTATGATGAGAGTACTCAGGTGTAGGTATAATCATAATACGCCCAGCCACTACAAAGATGAAACACACAACCACCTCAAAGGTGAAATATTCAACCACTAATATAATAAAATACACAACCACCACAAAGAAGAAATACACAACCACTCCAAAGGTGAGATATATAACCACTAATATAATAAAATACACAACCATTACAAAGATGAAATACACAACCACCTCAAAGATTTAAATATATAACCACTAAAATAATAAAATTCACAACCACCACAAAGATGCAATACATAATCACCACATCAGCAGAGCGATGATAAATCCCCCACCCAGCGCAAAAATAAACACGCACGCCCCGCGGTGCCCGTCAGGTGGAGGGTGGCGTGGCGCAGAGCGACGGCCGCCTCATGCAGGGCGACCAGATCCTCGAGGTGAACAAGACGGACGTGCGCAATGCGACGCAGGAGCAGGCGGCCGCGGTGCTCAAGTGCGCCCCCGGCACCGTCGACATCAGGCTGGGCAGACTCAAGCCGGGCAAGCGGGTCCAGCGGGACACGTGAGTGTGGTATTAGTGTCTGTTGGGACTGTACAAGACAGATGTGGTGTTGGTAGGGTCCGTTGTGACTGTATAGGGGCAGATGTTGGTGTTGGTAGGGTTCGTTGTGACTGTACAGGGGCAAATGGGTCCGTTGTGACTGTACGGGGCAGATGTTGGTGGGATCCGCTGTGACTGTACAGGGGCAGATGTTGGTGTTGGTAGGGTCTGTAACTGTACAAGGGCAGATGTTGGTGTTGGTAGGGTCTGTTGTGACTGTACAGGGGCAGATGTTGGTGTTGGTAGGGTCTGTTGGGACTTTCAAGAAAGATGTTGGTGTTGGTAGGGTCTGTTGGGACTGTACAGGGGCAGATGTTGATATTGGTAGGGTCTGTTGTGACTGTACAGGAGCAGATGTTGGTGTGGTGGGTTCCATTGTGACTGTACAGGGGCAGATGTTGGTGTGGTGGGTTCCATTGTGACTGTACAGGGACAGATGTTGGTGTTGGCAGGGTCCGTTGTGAGTGTGCAAAGGCAGATGTTGGTGCGGTCCGTGTTGACTGTACAGGGGCAGATGTTCGAATGGAGGGTGGAAACGTAAGGGTTCGACCAGGATCCGTTGGATGGGTCGACCCTTAAGTTGAAGTTCAGTGAATTGCTGGAATGGAAGATGAAATTAATTCGACTGGGATCCGCGGATTTAAGAGGGGTTGCTTAAAACGTGGTTGGATGGGGGTGTTTCATAAGTTGAATATGTTGGGTTCATAAGTCTGGAGTTGCTTGCATGAAGGGTGGAGTTGCTTGCATGAAGGGTGGAGTTCCTTGCATGGAATGGTGTATTAAAGTTTGATTATTTTAAGGCTTATTCAAAAGTTTAGGTACGAAAAGTTGCTGGAATATAGGGTGAGAGCTTTTTTGATTTGGGTAGGAACCTTTGATTAGATTTGGAAGCTGAAAAGGTGGCAATTGGGTGTGATTCATTGGTTGAAGTGTGGGGATAGCTCAAACAGAGAGTGAAGGACGAAGGGCTTAACTAGGATCCGTTGACTAACAGGGAGGCATAACTGGAAAAGTGGGAAAAGTGTATTGATTCAAAGTGTAGATTGCAGGAATAGAAATTGCAAACAGGTGAGGATCACCAGATGAAATATTGAAGTGGAAGGTTCAAGTATTGCTAGATTCCATAATGTAGAATGGGGTAGCTAGAAAGAAGGATAGAAAGTTGAAGATTATCACTTTTTGTTGTGGAGAAAGCCATGCTTAGAGCAATCTTGTTCAGGTTGAATTCTCTCGACTGCAGTCATTAAGCGATAGAAGGCAATTTTTTTCATTTAAGTTGTATTTTAACTATAAAGTTAGTTTTTCCTCGATGAATAAACTTGTTGGAGACTCTGGACACCGTGTGGCAAACATTCCTCATTTCTTCACCAATTGTGAATTCTCTTCTCTTCACAATTGTGAATTCTCTTTTCTTCATCAATTGTGAATTCTCTTTCCTTTACATGCCCCAGGAGCTAGGAAAGTCACGGTGAGTTCACGGTTCGTTGCAGCTCACGAACCAATTCCCGATAACGGAATCCGTTCATTCGGACCGTTCTGTCCAATGTGTTATGTGTATTGGTAACTCCTTTTGAATTACACTGCAATTAGGTGACAATTTGCGTTAGCACTTTGACTGAGGCAGGTAAAACTGAAGTTTTGTTTTCAACTCAAATTTCAAGTCAATTGTGGTAAGCAATGTTGAAAATAGCAAGCATTAACTGGATCGTGCCTTCATTTAGCGTTGGTAAAGTATTATGAAAATTGAGTTTGTGACTACTGGTCGGTCAGCAGTATTATAAAAGTTCCCTCAGTGACCACCGGTGGCTCACGTTGCTGTCAAAGTGTAAATGAGGACGACGGACTAGTGTTGTATTGGCGATAATCTGCGATAATGGGGATGTCTGTGATGATAGAATGTTAGTCTTTAGGTGTTAATCTGCGCTAATGGGTATGTTTGTGTTAGTGAAATGATAGCGTGAAGAAAAATACCACTTGTCATTTTCTTTTTTATGTAGATACAATAGGAAGTAAAAAAAAAAGGAAAAAGAATTGTGAGCCACTGAAACGAGGGTTAGTTAATTAGATTAGTCAATTGGATCATTTAATTGGATACTTTCGTAGCTGCCCTAGAAACATGTTTCTGCCTCGCTGGCCTATATTTGTAGCTTATTCGCTCCAAGAAAGAAGATGCAAATTCCGGAGCTGTTGAGGGTTAAAAACGCCTTCTTATGTTGAAACAGGATAGTATTTTTTGTTGCGTTACCAGCCATCGTTTTTAGGTTCACTGCTGCCCTTTCTTCTACTTCACTTTTGTTTCATTGACTTTATTCAATCTTGCCATTTCTGTGGGCGGGGTGTGGAGACACTTCTCGGGTATAGACATTCCCTTCATTCAATACTGAATGGTGCCTTCCTCGTTTCTCCCTTGAAACACCTTTGTTGTGGTTAAGGAGGCTGATATTAACTTGACCTAATTTGTGACTAGTTCTCCACCCCCCAGACAAGGTGAGAGGCAAGTCTAGTGGCGGTACCAGTTGCACCAGTTTTGCGTTGAGATTTCACTTGTATGTTCACATTCTGTATTCATTTATGCTTCCATTTCATCCATGCTTGATACTTTATCGTCAAACTCAATTGCAAAAATTACTTTCTTCGTTTTTTGAACAAATTAAAATTTTTTGTTGATATTTTGATTCGAAGCTATAATGTGTGAACAGTTGAGTGACGTGTTTCTATTCCCTCGTTGTCTCCTCGTTAACGACCATTAAAGTATAGAAATGTTCCCATAACTTCCTGAAACTGAAAAAAAAATTCTGACCTACCAGCTTTGCGATTCAAAATCTCAAAAACGATGAATGCTTGGATTCTCATTTGTCCCTGAAAAAAAGTCTTTGTTCTTGTTTCTATATCTACTGCTATTTGCCATATATTTTCGAACACCCTATATAAAAGCAATTATCATTTTATAAATCATAGATTAGTCTCCCTCCCTGATTACTTGAGCAAATGGAATTGCGTAAGAAGCGTGTCTGTGATAAAGTCTTGACATCGAATTTGATATCAATCTCTATTTTAGTCTTTCACACGCCCACATCAAGTCTCCTCTACACCAAAGGATCCCTGCAAACACCAAAAATATATACCTATATATAAATCGCGGGTTTTTCTAAGATAAATTCGGATTAAATGGTATAACCCAGCACACGAAGTACAAAAGTTCTTATTTTTACAGCACCTGGCCAGTGATGATCGACCAAACGCCGTCGCCGCCCCCTCTGGACTCTCCCCCCTCCCTGCCCCACTCTAGCAAGTCGCGCACCCTCATCCCCATACCGGGGGCTTCCCAACAAATAATACCTCCCCAGCAACTCCCTCCATCCCTGCCCGCGCAGCAGCTCCCTCTGGTGTCTCCCCAGCAACCCCAGCCCGGGGGCGTCCATGAGATTATTTTGGAGCGCGGAGAGGACGGCCTCGGGTTCTCGATTGTCGGAGGATTTGGGTCGAATTTAGGCGACCTTCCGATATACGTGAAAAGCGTCTTTGAGAGGGGCTCGGCGGCGAGGGAAGGTACCCTCAGGAGAGGGGACCAGATCCTCAGCGTGAACGGCACCAGTCTCAGGGGTCTGACCCACGCCAATGCCGTCACCGTTCTGAAGGAGGCCAAGGGCACTGTCAAGATGCTCATTATGCCTGCCAAGTAGGTGGTCTTCCACCTGTCAAGTAGGTGACTTCTACCTGCCAAATAGGCGTCCTCTACTTGCCAATTAGGCGTCCTCTACTTGCCAAACAGGCGTCATAGCCGGGCGTGAGACTGTACCTTGAGGAACAGTTTTCACGCAACCCAAGAAAGACACAAATGCTGACTAACAAATATAACACTATGCGATACTGTTGTTGAAAGGCTACACTATTTCAAATGCTAACAGTTTTGCATCAGAGGTAAAGTGCTGTTTCTAAAAATCAAGAACAAGACACGTGAAATCCGTTGAAGATATCACTTTTTTCTCTTCATATATGAGTTTCGATCTATAAGAATCACTGGATTGTTCAAAAATTTTGGGATTTTAAGTCTCACGAAATGATGCATGCTTGATACTAAGCTGAAGTTCCTCTATTTTCAATTTATCTTTTGAAAATCTTGCTGATGTTGAGCATGGTCATGATTAAGTTGTGGTGAAGTTCACCTGGAAGTAATAATGCGTATTTTGATTATTAAGAAAAAGATTTTAAAAGAAACTGTGCATGATTTGTGAATTAGGTTAATTCTGTAAGTTACTCGATTTTTATTTTAAGACATGATCTTTTTTAAGTTAGACGCGACTTGAGGAAGGAGTGATGGGCATCTATAACAAAATGAACGTGATTTAAGTTCTATTATAAGTATGTGTGATTCACGTTGATGAACGTTTAATAAGTATGTACACGCTTTTACAAACTTCTGATTAGCTCCATAATGGGTGAATCTTCAGCTTTGAAATGCGATGTGAAGAAAATTATGCGCAGTGTATCGTTTCTCACACAAAAAATGAGCCGTGTAAGATCGAGCGGCGTACTGTGCATTGTGTAAATGAAGTACATGACTGTATCTGTTCAAGTATTTTGAAACACCAAGGCTCAGAATCAATCGTTGTTTATTCTATACGAGTTTAAAATATCCCTGTCATAGTTTTCACAAGATTTTCGCCGAACTAAATCATGTGTGTTCGGCAATGCGACAATCAATGCCGTTTCTGGCTGTCCATCTCAATTCCAAATGTTTTGGGAATCAATAGATCGAAATGTTCAAAAACCGAAAATTTCTTTCAGGTTTAGTTGTTAGGTTCAAAAAACGCATCGCAGTATTTTTTGGATGCCATGCATTACATTTCATCAGCCATGAACGAGCTTTTCACCCTACTTACAGCAAGTTTTATTTACTACGGACTTCGTCAAAAAAATTTAGACATTTCGGCTTCCGAAGGACATTTCTATGCAATTTCTATCGTCTTTTCTACGCTGGAGCTATGATACAAAGAGCTCCGTAGCGGACAACCACATCGGAAAGGTACCGAATACGACTCAACACCAGGCGCGATATTAGCGTCTAAATATCATACAAAAGCAAATTATATGAGATTGTTGACTGTATTTTAGCTTGACAGGCACATGTTTTTAGCTAAAATGCCATTCGGCCAACGGTAACTCGTCTTCCTTAAGACCGGCGTGACAGCAACAGGCTGTTTTGAACCGATTTTGACGAATTAGACGAATGGATTCATGTACAGGGTGGCGCATAAGTAACGCACCCTTTTAAAAAATTAATAATAAATAAACTATGAAAGGTATAACGATAGGGTTAATTGCAAACGATAGAGGAACTCTTAAAGTTTATTTACATGTCGTATCCTGCCTACAGATACCCAGGGTATATTGCGGTAATAAATCTTCAAAATTTACCTTCAAAAGGGTGCGTTACTTATGCGCCACCCTGTACTAGCAGCGCTCACTAGTAATTTAAACGTCATTGCGCTGCTACACAACGGCAGGAAGATAAAGGAGTTTCCAGACCAGAAATTCAGCTGCGTTCAATAAGCTGATGCGGGTGTAGGTACAGTCAACTGTACATATTCCAATTGTTGTACGTCGATGTTGAGGATGAATGTTGTAGATTGCATTGATGTTACGTTTGATGGTGCCCTATAGAATATAATGATGATGTTCTCTTATTTGAAGCGAGAGAATGATTGTTTTTCTACTTACATGGTAATGATGGGTCAATCTACCCTCTACGCAGCTGCTAAGCTAGGTGTAGGTTTTAAATATGCTTTTGATGTGCGCTCTTAGTTTGTATGGTGAGCTTGGAGCGAGCATATTGACTGGGTAAAATTATCAGATATTGTGTCCTCGATGCGTTACCAATGTTAAATTTCCGTGGAATTTAAACAGGAGTTTCGTGGTTGCGTAGGTTATGTTCGTGGGTCATTGCGGAATGTTTGTTACTTCGTTGTTGTAAATGGTGTACAGTTTATAGATTGTATCAGCAACCTGAATAATCAAGATTACTTACGGTGGTTACTATTAAAGTTAGCAGCATTATCATGGTTATTATGACACTACTGTTAAATTTGCATATGAATATATTATGGAAAAAAGTCCAGCCTAGTTTCAGAGTGAATGTAATGTATATGCTGGAAGCCTAGAGTATGGATTATGACGAATTATATACCCTTGTCCCTTATGTCCTACTTATCAATAATGCTAGCATCCATTCCTTGAAGCTTTTTTTTTATTTTTCGTGTGCACACAAATCGTATTGCAAATTTTCAATTCTTCCGTACTTTTTAAATAATTCCGTGTCGGAACTTGCCAAAAATAAAGAAAACATTAAAAAAAAAATTTTCTTTGAAGCTTGTGAACTTGGCCGAATTTGGACGTTGTTTCTTAGGTAATCGTTTTCTCTTTTTTTTGCGTTCTTGTAATGCTTTCAAATGCATCCTGAGTCCTGTTAGATGAAGTTTTTTCTGCGCTGAATTTCGTTCATTTCAGGGGAAGAAGTGTTATTTCTTGAGTTCCATGTCTGTGCACTTGATGAGGCGACAGCTGAATTTATTTTCTACCGAATGAAGAAATATTTTTTATCCAAAAAATATAGGGTGCGGCGGTCTATAGTGCATTATTAGGCTTCTACAGCTTTCTCAAAAATGCAGCGTTGACTGCCGCGTCCTGTACAGGGGGGCGCATAAGTAACGCACCCTTTTAAAAAATTAATAATAAATAAACTATGAAAGGTATAACGATAGTGTTAATTGCAAGCGATAGAGGAACTCTTAAAGTTTATTTACATGTCGTATCCTGTCTACAGATACCCAGTGTATATTGCGGTAATAAATCTTTAAAATTTACCTTCAAAAGGGTGCGTTACTTATGCGCCACCCTGTATAAGTTTTCTCATTCAAATATCATCATAGATGACTGAACTTGCATTAGTACGTGTTTTTTCCCCAGTTCAATTTAGAAAAGAAGACGCTGCGGAATATTTGCTAGTTATTTCACACCCGTGATTTATATTGCCGATTGACGTATCCAAGTTACTGGATTTCCTTTCTTCCTGGAAGTGTGGTTCCAACTTTTGCTTCCTTTTCAGGGTAATTTTGGCATACAAGTTCATTAAAGACAGGCTCACCACGTGAGATTGAGTGGGTAGTTTCCTTGCATTTATTTAATCAATGCGTCTGCATTCTGTGTCGTAAAGACTTCCTATGGCATTATATATATATCGTGCGTTCCTACCGAGGTTGTCCGTTCCTCCCTGACGGCCAGATCTCAACCCAATGATTTTTTTCCGCGTTTTTCCGATTTGATCTTGCTCTCGGAAGATGCGAAGAGGTTTAACTTTTTTTGCTATGGGGTTTGTGTTATCGTTTTCAAAAGCTCCTCATCTTGCTGTGGTAAGAAAAACTCCCTAAGTCAGTTGTTGAGTAGCTAATGTACAAAATTTATTTCTCTTCGATTTTCACGTAGATTTTTGACCATGCAAAGGGAACCTTCTTATTTCTTTCATAAGTGTACCCTAAGGTAATCCTAGTTTAGTATTATGTCGATTTTTTTTCCAATTTATGCAATGGTTATTTAAAAAAATTATGATGTATGATAAGTTTCGTTAAGTTCTGGCGATGTGGGAGACGCCTATCCACGATATGCAACTTGGAATTTTCAGATAAGTTTTTCTCAATTTCTTCGGCTTTTCAATTTCGTAAGTGGGCCTCAAATTAGAAAAACTTATGAAAGTAAATTCATATTTTGGAGGCCATTGTAATCAGCTGATGTAAAAAAAACCTTTTACTACATGAATGCACTTCAATTCTTTCTAAAAAAAATCGTGAGAATATTATTCAATGATAACATTGTGCCTCGGACGTTATAATCCATATTGAAAAAGGGGAGTGAAGTGATTAGAACGCTTTTCATTAATACCAGTTCGTAAATGAAAAATTTACCTAGTAGTCAACCAACATGTGTATTAAAAGGAAATCGTGTTCAGAACGCGTCCGTGCGTGTTCAGAACGCGTCCGTGCGTGTTCAGAACGCGTCCGTGCGTGTTCAGAACGCGTCCGTGCGTGTTCAGAACGCGTCCGTGTGTGTTCAGAACGCGTCTGTGCGTGTTCAGAACGCGTCCGTGCGTGTTCAGAACGCGTCCGTGCGTGTTCAGAACGCGTCTGTGCGTGTTCAGAACGCGTCCGTGCGTGTTCAGAACGCGTCCGTGCGTGTTCAGAACGCGTCCGTGCGTGTTCAGAACGCGTCTGTGCGTGTTCAGAACGAGTCCACCGTCATCATTTCCCTCATTTTACGGATGTCGCGTTTTCAAGAATATATCTCGTGTGAGAGTTCACTTAGTTTGGGGTTGGTCAGCTCTATAAGGTGCCTCAAATAGATGGACTCACTCTTCGACTGCCCAGTATCGATGTATTTTGTTTTGAGGTACGTTTTTATTAGCCCAGATAAAATTCCGTTGAGCTAAATCAAATAAAAGAACATCAAGGTGTTGAAAAGGACTTGAGCTTGAAGCCGGAACGTTCACTAATTGAAATGATTTTTATATCGGCTATCTGTGCTATCATTTTTATTTTAAAAGTGGCAAGAGTGCTCCAACCTAATTTGAAGAACATCAAATTTTAGAAACTCTTCACGCCAGAAAAGAAAACCGATTTGCACATGGAACAAAACAGAAATGCATAAGTAATCTTCAATCAGAGGATGAATTCACATTTTTGAGGTACTTTGTATTGTCATTTAGAATTTTTATTTTGGTCTCACTTTGACTGTGGCGTGAACCACCGGTGGTACACAGAGGGGATTTTCATAATGCTGCCGACCGACCAGTAGCCACAAACTAAATTTTCTTAAATACTTAAAGCTGAATAAAGGCACGATCCAGTTAAAGTTTGCTATTTTCAAAACATAATTACTTCACACAATTGACTTGAAATTTTAATACGTTGAATGTTGAACTTCATTTAACCCATCGCGGTCAATGTATTAAAATGTCCCCCATGTTGGCTTGTGTCCCCCCTTATGCTCACACCCCCCTCGCCTTG
>JACJUY010005438.1:22728-39443 GCA_014220935.1 Platorchestia sp. MABIK | reverse complement strand
CCCCAATTAATATAAGTTTACGATGTACTGATTTTTTTAGATCCAAGATATTCCGAACTGCCGGCGCCCTCGCTGTTGAAAGAGCTTCTGATCCTTCATTGCTTACTCTTATTATTAATAAAGTAGCAAATCTTATTCTTTTGTCTTTCTTATTCCCTTATATTATGGACTGTTGGTCATCAAGTAGATTTCTGCGATGAACCAAAATTAAATTAATGGATTTTAACTTACAGTAATACCTCCGATGTCAAACACAGTCAGTCCAAGAAAACTGGTCGCCTTCTGTACGAATTTCCCCCATAAATAAACAAACATCGGCATCTAAGGATGCTTCATTTCCAATCAAGGCTGATACAAATCACCTTGTACATAGGTTTTTCAAATGCCTCATTACTAGCGCTAGGACGCCATGGCGGTTTTCCCCCGGTCAAGACCGGTACCCATTTCAGACTCCTGGGTAGAGTGGGGTATTGTGATTTGAATAGTCCCATAGGAAATAATGGAAACGCGATTGATGTGTTCCAAGCCACACTCGACAGGTACAGTGCAGGAATATATGAGTATTGGATAATTGTTACATAGACAATAACTCACAAATTTAAACTGTCTCTCATTTATGAAGATCGGCAATAATTTCCCATCATCTTTCAATACCTGGGGCTTTCCTTCATAAATGCCCCTCAGGGGGACACAACTATTGTATCTATGGGAATTAGCGCTCCCAGGGGAAAAATGTGTGAGGGCTCGAGCTGAGAGTTAGGTAGGCCTTCTTTTCGTTGAAATAAAATATTTTTTGCTACGTAAAGGACCATCTTTTTCGGTTCAATGTTGTCCTGTTTTTCAGCACCTACTACTTTCTTCTTCAACTTTTGTCTTGTTTCATGATCTTCTTTCTCAGCTTACTGTTTCTATGCCCCTTCTACATAGATTCCGCATTCCCTAATACCAATTCTAAATGGTGCCTTCCTCTCTTCGTAGCTTTTTTTTTTTTTTCTAGCGGTTAGGGAGGCCTAAACTAACCTATAATATAATCTAATCTCCTTCATTAATGAGGTCGCTCCTTTTGTAACATTCGCTTCTTTGAGCTCTTCTTTCTTCTACAAAAACGTTGATATCGTCGACTTAGCTATGCCGTACTACGTAGCAAGATCCGAAAAGCGCACTCTACTCTCAAATTTTGTAATGATTCCCTTCCTCAGTTCGATCTTTGTTCTAACATTCTTCCATTTCACTCGCCCACTATCCCTAGCATTCTTCTTAACTTAAAACTAACATGAAATATAATCTCTTTTATTCCGATCGAGCCTGATACGTATCATTTTGTACATTGGTTTTTCAAATGCCTTATAATAACACCAGGATGCAATGACGGTTACCCCCGGTACCCATTTCTGACATCTGGGGAGAGTAGGGGAATTGTGGTTGAGTTCTCCGTTTTCCCAACGAGGAGACTTACCGGGCGGCACTGCCGGGATTCGAACTGCCGGGATTCGAAATGCCGACCCTTCTCGTGAAGGGCGCGCGCTCTTAACCACTCGGCCACGGTGACCACAAAGCTCGCAGGTCAGAGTGAGGCAGCACAGAAGGTCACAAACTTGTGTCCTGGAGGAACGCCTCTGGAATATCGCTGTCAGAGCCGGAGGCTGAATGTTGACTTCGTCTTTCCGGTCCTGAAAACTGAAATGAAATATTTCAATTAGTAACATCGTATTTTGTAACACTGAAAGTTTTTTTTTTCAGGCCTGGAAACTAAGATCCACTACTACAATTTGCATGATCTTCTTTCGTAACACTGTAAAGAGGCCCATAGACGATCAATTTTATTGTCAATATAATAGACAATAATGAATATTGACAATTTAATTGATCGTCTGTGGGCTTGATTGACGACCGTCAATTAATTGACTTAGAGGGCAAAAAAAAATTTCAGCAATATATTGAGTCAATGATTTTGACAATTAAATTGAGTGTCTATGAGCCGCTTAAGTTGCTTTGTGGGGTCAGTGTCGTAACCTAGATACTTATTTATTATTATTTATTATTATTGTTTGTTGTTCTAGGGTTCTATGGATACTTATATCCTAGAAATCCTTTTTGTAACTTGGATAAATACTTATTCATTTCTTGTTGGTATTTTTTGAAGGTTTTATGGATATATATTCTCTGGTACGTGTTTCAATATGTATAGTTTGATTTTGTGTTCTAGTTCAGGTGGAAGATATCCACGAAAAATGTATCGACTGCTAATAAATTACAGTATTGTGCATCAACGACACGTATTATAGTATAATTTAGATTCGTTGCTTGTTTACTTCAAATACTGCCTCATTAACATTATCGGGTTTTCACTCAAAGCTTCAGTACGGTATCACAGATACGTAATATTATTATAATCATTTTACAAGTATTTTAAAAAATTAGGTGCTAAAATTACTAAGTGTTGATAGGCAACAAACAGATAGCTGACTGTTCAAATTTAGGTGGAAGTAAATAGGCAACAAACAGTTGACGGCTGAGAATTAGATGAAAGTAAATAGGCCANGCAACAAACACAAAGTTGACGGTTGAGAAGTAGGTGAAAATGAGCCATTTATCTAACCCAACTTAACAACATATGTGGACAACCAGTAACATGTAGGGAAACTCTGTACATTGACTTACGAAGCACTGAAATATCAAGCACCCAATTTCTTCTATAATTTAGATTGTTTAGCTTGGCGTGGGCGAGGTACGGTAGAACAGGTTCGGTGAGGGCGTCAAATCAGGTTATTCCAGTCAAAGTTATCTTGAGCTTTCAGGTCAAAGTTAATTAAGATACACAAGTCAAAATTTATTAACTTATTCAAGTCAAAGTTTATAGGTTACTCAAGTAAAAGTTAATTAGGGAATTCAAGTCTAAGTAAATCAGGTTATTTCAAAAACCTCACAAAAACTATAATTCACCAAAATCAAAACCTCCACAAAAACCAAAACATCACCCAAACCAAACTCCACCAAATTCAAAACCCCCACCAATCAACACTACCCCTAAACAAGCACCCCCTCCCGACACGCACACAGCAAGAGCAGGAGGCACCCGCACCGGGGCGGCGCGCCCTTTGCGCCCTCTTGCGCACCAGCGCCTGGCCCACACTCCTGCAGGGGGAACAGATGAGCAGGACCAGCACGACGGCGGACAACAGCACCATCGCCGTCAGCATCTCCAGGGTGCTGTTGTCTTCGTCTTCCGAGGTCGTCTCGTACGTCAGGGTGACGTTCGTTCCAAGTCCGACGTCGTTCGATGCCTGCACGAGCGACGTGCGATGTGAGGTAACGCGTAGGGGTAAACATTAGGTTATATTAGGGCAATAATGAAGTCCAGTATTTATCTTCAATTTAGGGTTAACTATATGTAGCTAGCAATTTTGAAAATAGTAAACATTAACACGTTAGGGTAATAATTCACCTTCAATTTAAGGTTAACTTTATGTAGCTAGCAATTTTGAAAATGGCAAACATTACGTGGATCATGCTTTCATTTAGCTTTGATTGAATATTTATGGAAATTGAGTTTGTGACTACTGGTCGGTCAGCAGCAGAATGAAAATCCCGTCCGTGTACACCGGCGGCTCACGTTGAAGTCAAAGTGTCAATGAAAAAAATATTTGCATTGTTGTGGGATATTTTTACTGATGCACAAGTTCAAGGCAAGGAAGGTCTTCCATTTGTTGAACTAGAATAGGATTTTAGTTTTGTCATAGACCATCTTTTTTCGATTCACTGCTGTCCTAATTTTAAGCACTTGTTACTTTTTCTCCAACTTATATCTTCTATCTAGAACTTATTTCCTAACTTGCTTTTCGTATACGCATGAGGACTTGTATGGGAATGCACCTTGTGTATAGATTCCGCGTTCCCTTGCCTCAATACTTAATGGTGCCTCCATCCTTCCTCCCTAAGGAACGACTTTGTTAGGGTTATGGAAACATAAACTAACTTCTCCAACTTACTATGATTTTATCAACAAAATAAGTGCGATTTTTTATGAAGTTTTGTATTGATAAAACCCACTCTTTTACTTCTCTTGTTTTGTTGATGAGCAAGATTTTTCTTCGTAGCTTTTGTGACAGATTCAAAATTACTTAACAAAAATAAATTACATTACTTGGCATAATTAATGACCACCATTTCGTCCAATGAACGTCAAAAGACGAACTGAAGAAGACCCGACCTTTCGAGGTCAAAATGTTCTATCACTAAAAAATATTCTATCACTGGAGACGTCAAAAGGATTAAATACAGCGTATTGTCGAGTCATAAATCATTTTATTCATTAACTCAAACTCAAACCGGTAAAAATTATTCCCAGTGACTCACAACATGTACCCAGTTTCGTTTAACTTTAAACTAACATCATATTTTGAGATTTCCTTTTTAGGTTCTAGAACATCTCAAGGCACATTTTCCACAGCGAGAAGCTCCTCTGATAATGCAGAAACCGGTGAAAACTTTCCTACTCACTGAACTCACATTCCACTCCCTTCTCTCAAAGTTACCACCTCAAAATAGTAACAGCAGTGCATATACGAAAAAACAAACAAGGAAAGATAGAAAAGCTGTTAATTTCCCAAAAAAAGGTTTACAAAAGATGAGTACCACAACGACGATGTAAAAATTACATTTCTGAACCCTAGCCAGCACAGCGTGCCAGATATGGCACAGACCAAATTACAAAAAGCAAGCAAAATATTTTATTTCTACGCTGGTGTGTTGTGTCATTTTTTTATAATGATATTTCACCTATATTTTATTTTGTTGATGGAAGTACTTCACTCTATGCTTCATGCATCGTATTAGTGCAATTCTGGGGTAAAAGATTTTCGTTCTGGTTTTTAAAGCAAAGATATTTCCCCACCTGTAAAGCAATGCAGTAAACTGTGTTGGGTTGCAGTCCCGTCAATCGATACTGGATTGTTTTGCCCGTTGATTGCCCCGTCGAAATGGGGACGGTGGTGGGGAATTGTTGATCAGAGTCAGGCGACGTTGGGGAAGAGTTGAGGAGGGAGCAGGTTCCCCAGGACAATAAATATAAGGCCACATCCCCACAGCGTGCAGGGGGAGCCCAGCGCAGCGTGATGGAAGTGGGGCTGGAATTCACGACGGTCAGATTCTGGGGAGAACTTGGGGCTGTTGGGGAAGAAATGAGAACTTGGGGTTTTTGGAGAGGAAATGAGAACTTGGAGTTTTTAGGGAGGAAATGAGAACTGGGATTTTTGGGTAGGAAATGTGAACTTGGGATTTTTGGTGAGGAAATGAGAGCTTGGGGCTGTTGGTGAGGAAATGAGAACTTGGGGCTGTTGGGGAGAAAAAGAGAACTTGGGGCTGTTGGTGAGGAAATGAGAACTTGGGGCTGTTGGTGAGGAAATGAGAACTTGGGGCTGTTGGGGAGGAAATGAGAACTTGGGGCTTTTAGTAAAGAAATAAGAATTTGAGCTATTGGGAGTGAATGAGAGCCGTACTAAAGATATACCAAGTGGACTCGACACCAGCGGATACACGAGGTGGATTTAATGCAAAATGTCGACTATCGTTCACAGTCCAATACACCCCTAAATTATTTAAGAAACTACCCTCTAATGTCATCTGTGATTAATGACATAGATAATAATGCTAGTTTGATTTATAAATAATACTAGTTTAACTAATAAATAATGCTAGTTTAACTAATAATAAATGTGAATACTGCTCTTTAAATCAGTTACTGATTTAGATGTTTAGAAACGCTAATGATATTAAAGATTTTTGGAAGAAGAGAATTTAGTCCAATTTACGTGTGTTTTCGAGACGTTTCGACTACGAGAACCGTATTTCACTTCACATGAGTGTCTTAACCCGCTTAATATAACAATAGCATAGGTTTTAAACGCTTTTATTTGCATAGGGAACTTTTTCTGATGAGCTGCGAGTCAAATGTCGGTGCATTAATTTGTTAAGAAAATCGGAGACGTTCCTTTTTTAGTAATGGAACCCCTTCAGGCAGTAACATTTGCCGGAGCAAGCAGCTCCTCTGGTGATGTAGAAAACGGTGACGGTAAGCTCATAGAATCTGCTCTCTCCCTCTGGAGTGAAACACCTCAAAAACAATTGCCCTTTGGAATAAATTTATTATTGATGCATGAAACCATCACCTAAGAAATAATTTTTTTAAAATAACTCTGTGAACGCAGCACTGAATTGTAAACTTTAACGTAAATGAAAGTTCATTACATTCAACCACACTTTGGACTCTGGTGATTCTCCTCGCACATCATCTGCTGATCTTCTCACCTCTTCCCAGAGATTCATCATTCGAGAGAAGCACGTAAGTTGAGCCTTCAACGAGGAATATTTGTTTNGAATGAGAGCCGTACTAAAGATATACCAAGTGGACTCGACACCAGCGGATACACGAGGTGGATTTAAAGCAAAATGTCGACTATCGTTCACAGTCCAATACACACCTAAATTATTTAAGAAACTACCCTCTAATGTCATCTGTGATTAATGACATAGATAATAATGCTAGTTTGATTTATAAATAATACTAGTTTAACTAATAAATAGTGCATTAATTTGTTAAGAAAATCGGAGACGTTCCTTTTTTAGTAATGGAACCCCTTCAGGCAGTAACATTTGCCGGAGCAAGCAGCTCCTCTGGTGTTGTAGAAAACGGTGACGGTAAGCTCATAGAATCTGCTCTCTCCCTCTGGAGTGAAACACCTCAAAAACAATTGCCCTTTGGAATAAATTTATTATTGATGCATGAAACCATCACCTAAGAAATAATTTCTTAAAAATAACTCTGTGAACGCAGCACTGAATTGTAAACTTTAACGTAAATGAAAGTTCATTACATTCAACCACACTTTGGACTCTGGTGATTCTCCTCGCACATCATCTGCTGATCTTCTCATCTCTTCCCAGAGATTCATCATTCGAGAGAAGCACGTAAGTTGAGCCTTCAACGAGGAATATTTGTTTGGTGTAAGGACCGCAAGTCGATGAAGACGCCATCTTGCATGTGAGAGCAGGGCTGTCCACGTGCGACCAATTTTGTGCCACATCGTCGTATGTGGAAGACGTGAACGCGCACCACTCAGCGCCGTCAGAGAAAGTTAATTGTTCTAGGTACAGAATTTCGTTCTCATTCTGCTTTGTCTCTGCGTAAAAAATGAATAATCCTTTTTTATTCATTTAATGTCAGCGGAATACTTTTTTCTACTACTTTTTGCCTGAATAAGTGGTTAAGAAACATTTTCATTATTTTGATTCATTTAACGTCAACGGAACGTTCAGTTATACCATAAAATTCTTGAAATTTTCAACGAGTTTTTTTCTATATTTGCGTATTTCATTAGATATATCATCGTATAGGAACTTACTAACCATATGATTAGTAAGTAACTGAATTACGGTACGAAGAAATTCAACCAAAAGCGACGTTTTTTGAGTTTTCCATGCTCTGATTAAAGCTAAAATTCCATCCCAATTGATTAGATCTTAAATGTTTTCAGATTTTCAGATTTCTTTGAAGAAAAAAATTCCTGCTTAGCACTGATAGATCAAGGTGACAAGGGGATTTTTTTACTAAGGGTACCGTACAATCAAAACATTGTATGCATTTTCAAATGAAATGAAATTAATACACAGCTGGACGCAAGAACGGATCCCATGTCGTATCTGCTCCCTATTGTGAACATAAATAGATAAGTGCGAAATTCCGAGTCGGCTTCCCAACCCTAGGTGAAAACACTGCGCTCATCCAGAGACTTGAACTCTCGGTTTTCCGCGTGAAGAGCGAGCAGTTTACCGCTAAGAATTTGTGAACGCACTTTTTTAGTTAGAATAATGTTGCTGATGATCCATGTGCCGTATGTGAATTAAACATGAGCTCTTGTGATACCTATCCACGTTTACCACCTAAAGATCTTTATGTTAAGATACTCGAGTAATACAATGTAAATTTATGTATCAACCGAATTTTAAATAAACTGCATTTTTATCTTCTCGCTGAAATTACTGATTGACAGGAGCTTGTAAATTCTTGCGGACGTCCGACTTTTAAGTTATGAGAACCGCTTTGTTGTTGTTGTCGTGTCCGGTTAGCCCACAACATTTCAACCATGTATGGAATTCTGCGTGGTTTTTAAATGTAATTTCCCATAAATTATCATTCAAGAAATCCAGTGAGGTGTGAATTTTTCATCGAAGCATTCAGAATACTCGTATGAACGATGTGAGTGATTTCTGTCTTTCAGAAAGGGCCGCTGAAACCTTGACTGTTTGAAGTTTGCGATACGCGAAATACGCGAGTTTTTGGTTTGTCGGAAGTGATTTGTTCTAAAACAGTTAGTGTATTCTTTTAAACTATAAGTACTTCGTTTTTTAACGGCCAGTGCTATTCGAGAGAACGCCCAGAAGATGTCAGTGAGGCACCCACATTGGAATGTTCAGTTCTACAACACGGAACCTCACTCAGTTTTGACTCGAGGTTTAATTAAAGATGTGGATTTACTTCGCCTTCTGATAGGTAAGCTGTTAAACTTCCCTTGAATTGGAGGGCAAATATGCAGAGTGTCCTAACCCACAAAACACAGAATTTTAGGACACTCAAGTTAGAGGCGTGGTGTTCATCGTAGGGTTGCCAAACTGGCTTTTCTTTGCCAAGTTACTAACTAGGAACTGAACTAAGAGCTAGGCCACTCTGCCTGAAAGGCATCTACGCCGCTATGAGGTGAAATTATCACTTGATACACTCTCCAGTTTTGACCTCTGATTTGTGGGTTAGGACACTGCATATTTGCTCTCCAAATTGTATCTCAGGTTTGCACTTAGATAACCTTATTTTGCACAATATTTCGTTTGAAGCCCCAAAAAACTTCTTTCACGCCCATCTGAAGTAGATGCAAATCGCATTTACAGTAGTATTACAATTGCATTTTATTTCGTTTATTAACGTTTTTTATAAGGTTAATTTAGCTCTGTGCAGAATTCCTGCACGGGACGGTATACAATTTTTAAAAGGCAATTAATTTCAACACATCTCGCCCAGTTTTAATTCGTTTTGGTCAATATTAAATTGAGCTAGTCAACGATTTTGAAAATTTTGTTTCCAGATTTGTGTAATTGGAGACATTTTAAGAGGTTTTACACGAATGACATTTTGCTTGCAAATGCTTACTTTTCGAGATATTGAACTTTGTTTAGTTAGTTAATTAAATTAAATTTTATAAACAAATTAACCTAACCTAAACTAACCTACGTAAACCTAAAATAGCTAAACTTAGCCACACCGAGACCGATGCTTTCCGCCAAAAAAACTCAGCATGTTCCGCATCCACCTTACACCTGTAGAGCAATTTCGAAACTGCCGCTAATGCAATTCTTACATGAACGTTATTTTAGTTATATCTCGAAAAATAAGCATTTGCGAGCACAATGTCATTCATGTAAAACGTCTTAAAATGTCTCCAATTAACTAAATATAGAAAAACGATTTTTCAAAATCGTTGACCTGCTAAATTCAATATTGGCCTTTGTTTCTCCCATTTGTGTAATTACCTTCTGATGCGACTGTTTCCCACCTGTTATTGGTTGTCTATCAATTCAAGAGCTTTACGTTAGGAATTATTTAAATTGTAATACATTTCATGTACCAACATTTTTGGAAATCTGCGGTTTTCCTTTTCTTTATTTATTTCTGTCTCTCTTTGTTGACGCTTGCCAAAAAAATGACAAAGTTCTATACGTTTTAGGCGAATGTTAGTGAAGTTTTCCTTCTTATCTCGAATGTTGGATAACGGTACAGGAGAATTGAAATTTTAGGGGAATTTATATTCTAGGAGCATTGAGGATTAATTAAATTGGTCGTGTAAAAAAATTGAAACGAGAAAGAAGACCGGTATATTTATATTGAAGTTGATACAAAAGTCATCATTGATTTTTAAAAAAATCGTGAATATGAAAATCTTTAGTTGGAAGACACATACTGGTATCATAGTACCATTGTTTGTTTATGAATATGAGGTTGAGCGAAAAGCATGAAAATGTGTTCTTTTAAATTGCAAAATGTATCCCCGAAAGTTTAAGTTTGTTACAACTCCGAATTGATGAGACGAAGTTACAATAACGCGACATGTATTACATTCCCTGCGGGAAATTCAATTTACAACAGGGTATCCTGTGCGGGAAACCACGTTGTGCTTAGATTTCCCGTTTCTAGTCTGAACAAGATTGTTTGGTCCTTGTCGCCCCTTTTGAAATCTCTTTTGTTGTGGCTAGGGAGTTCGCGAATGGATGGTGCACGTCTTCTGGGACAAAGTGTTAGTGTAATAATAATAATGGAGGATGAGTTTGCATATATGCCATGAAAATTTACTGTATGTATTCCACGTTGCTTGCGATACGACCCATCGATCGATGGGCCATGCATAAAGTTCTTCCTGCTGCGTAACAACCCATCGATGGGTCGTTTGAGAAATGCTAACTTTTGAAATTATCGGTATTAAATGGACCCAGTTATAGTTGTGTAGTTATAGAATTCCTAAAAACTCTTAACTTTAAATTTGAGATGAATACTGAACTTCAGTTCAACCCATCGCAGCCAACGTGATCCATGTATAGAGGGCTGCATTGGCACATCTACGGCAAAATTGAAACAAAATATCACTGTTGGGATAAATGTAGCTTCCCAATTCATGACAATATTTGCGGTATTGATCATCAGGAAAAATGAATACATTACGAGTTGTTTAAACCTACCTAACAGCACCAAAGGTGTTCTAAAGAAAGGGAGGACGGAGCAAGGCCCAGTTTTTGGCAGGAATATTTTGCATGGAGAAAAACTCGGTGATTATTATAAATATTTGGCCAAACAGATTTGAAAATATGCGCAGGCTATTTTAGGGCCTACCTGAAATTATGTGAAAGAGGGCCTTTTGTCTAAAAACCTTGCCGTTTCCGCCGGCTTGACTTCCAGTCATTGGACTCATAAAAATTGGGAAACTACAATGCGGGTACCCACTCACGGTCGCGTAGATTTCCCCCGCACGCACACGACACAGACGGGTCCCGTAGAATCGCTTCGCAGTTTGCTGGCGTTGAAATAATTTCTTCGCCATTTGGTGCCGTGCTCTGGAGACTCGTCGTTAGTGCTTCTCTCTGCAAATTGTGCAACTTCTGTCACGAATGTAGTTTTTTTAATCTTTAACACTTCGACTGCGCCGGGTTAAACTGAAGTTCCATGTTCAACTCAAACTAAAAGTTTACTGTACGTAAAGACCAATTTTGAAAATAGGAAACATGAACTGGATCGTGCCTTCAATTAGTGTGATTAAGTATTTTTGGAAATCGAGTTTGTGACTACAGGTCGGTCAATAACATTAAGAAAATTTCCTCCGTGTGCCACCGGTGGCTCACGTCCCAGTCAGTGTTAAGCGCGTGTCTTTTTAAAGCAAAGTAGCCGTAAGAGCTTCGATCGCATTATTTTTTGTCGGAAGTTCGAGTTTGAAATCCTCAAATTTGTGGATTTAAATCCCCAGCAATAACGAAAACTAAAATTTTTTCCCCTAAAACAACACATTTCACCAGCCATGCACCTAAGGCAGAAACGAGAATTGCATCCATGGGAATTAGCACTCCTTGCAATTAGCGCTCCTTGGCCCCAACCTGGAGGTTAAATAGGTTTCCTTTCGTTGAATTAGTTATTTTGTTTATCTAGAGCCTATTATTTTTTTCGATTTGCTGCTGTGTTTTTGGCCCATGCAATACGCAAGGAATCTAACGGGGAAACGCAATATGTTCATAGATTCCCGTCCATTAAACTCCTTACTAAAAATGGGGCCTTGCTCCGTTCTCCCTCTCTTTAGAACACCTTTTGTGAGGTTACGTAGGTTTAGACAATTCGTAATATCTTCAGTTTTCCTGATGATAAATTTGACAAATATTGTCATGAAAACTTACATCATGCCTATTGGTGTGGAAACGATTACTCTGAACATAATTCAGTTGCTATTTTCACTCAGCAAGTAGCTCTAAAGAACGTCGGATAGAGTTGAAAATAATTTTCAAAGAATTCAAGCTCTCACTGCCATGCCATGGTCGATTTGGCCACATGTGCCGCAGCTAAGATTTATCACTCTCGTTAAGCATATGATGACTAGGCTTCATTGTTAATTAGATCGCTCTTTTGTTTGCTCATTCACAAGGATATTCAAGTTTACCACCAAATGATATTTGTATTAAAATGTTAAACACTTTGACCGCGACGTGAGCCACCGTTGGTCACTGGGACAGTCTTCGTAATGCTACTGACTGACTATTAGTCACCAACTAAATTTTCATAAAACTTAATCAAAGCTAAATTGAGGCACGGGCCAGGTAATGTTTGCTATTTTCAAAATTGCACTCTACGTAAAATAAACTTTTAGTTTGAGTTGAATAATGAACTTCAGTTTAACACATCTGGCGAGTTAAGAGAAACCAATACTGTTTTTTCTACCAGCTCTACAAAAAACTTTTCACTCTTTATTTTAATATTATTTGAATATCGTTGTTGAAAATAATCATGGCTGCACTTTAGGGTATCGGAAATTAAACTAACTGAATACTACATCACAAATAGCTCAACTGACCGCTAGAAGAGCGGTGATCATCAGATTATTCACTGAAAATGAACTTTTCTTCTTTCATAACTTCACTCCTGTTTTAATATGATTGTTTGAAATGGTTTCACTTTGATACATCGGAAATTAAAATGATTAAATCCAAGGCTCAACTGACCGCTTGGAAGGCAGAGACCCACAACACCAAGTATATGATCATCGTGAGTGTAATTTTTCCAAGCGAGATTTCAACTTCACTGGTCACTCTGAACTTCCTTAAGCGACTGGCGGTCACTCAACTCTTATCTTCCTTATCGGTCGCATTAGCTCCGTTATCTGCGTTTTTATTGTGGATCACAAGTTCATGTGAATACAAAGAAAACTAGGAAAATTTAAGTCATCACACTAGGGGTTCCCAACCAGCAGCGGGTGTGAGAAAAGTCAAGGTAAATAATGGGATATTGGATATATGTCATTTAGTCCAGGTAAATAGTAGGATATTGAATATGTGTTGCCATAGAGTCCAGGTGATAAATAGGATATTGGATATATGATGTCATTTAGTCCAGGTAAATAATAGGATATTGGATATATGTTGCCATAGAGTCCAGGCAATAAATAGGATATTGGATATATGATGTCATTTAGTCCAGGTAAATAATAGGATATTGGATATATGTTGCCATTTAGTCCAGGTAAATAATAGGATATTGGATATATGTTGCCATAGAGTCCAGGTAATAAATAGGATATTGGATATATGTTGCCATTTAGTCCAGGTAAATAATAGGATATTGGATATATGATGTCATTTAGTCCAGGTAAATAATAGGATATTGGATATGTGTTGCCATTTAATCCTGGTAAATAATAGGATATTGGATACATGTTGCCATAGAGTCCAGGTAAATAATAGAATATTGGATATATGTTGCCATTTAGTCCAGGTAAATAATAGGATATTGGATATTTGTTGGCATTTTTATTTCAAGAGATGGTGCGAGGTTCGAATGAAATTTCTTTAGGGTGGGGGTAAAAAAATAGGTTATGAACCCCTGCACTAAACAAACTATGAATTTAATGATAAAAACGAGAGATAAACATGTTTATTTGGTATGAAATGCCGACAAAATTTCGTGTCGGAACAAAATAAACGTAGGAGACGGCTTCTACTGGAAACAATTGGATGGCTTCTATTGGAATGTTGTATATGAACGTTTGTTATTGGATTCAAATAGTGAAATGGATAATAGATTTCATTCTGGTCAAGCCTGATACAAATCTTGTGATCTTTTCTCAAATTTCTTATTAGGGGGAATATGTCACGCCCCGAGCTGAACGCTTTGTAGGCCTTCTTTTTGTTGAAAATTTTTTTTGTTTTTGTTTCCTAAAGACCCTCTTTTTTTCAGTTCACTACTGTCATGTTTTACAGCACTTACTACTCTCTTCTTAAACTTTTATCATGTTTTCTAACCTTCCTTCAAAACTTACTGTTTCTATGCACGGGGAATATTTTGCTGGAACACACCTTGTGCGTGGATTCTGCGTTTTTAAACTTTTCTTAATGGTGCCTGCATCTTTCCTCTTTTTGGAATTCCTTTCTTGTGGCTAGGGAGGTTTGCACTAACTATATAATAATCGAAACACCTCGCAGAAAATATATTATTTTCGAGGTATCAATTTCCTCGTACTCCATTTGCATTTTAAATCATCTCTTCTATGGCAAATGCGGGTTTTATTTTGCTTCAAGTTAAGCTTTGGTTGCTATAATTAAGAGGCATAGTTTAATTTTATAACAAATAACAAAAATTGGATTAGAAATATCAAAAATACTAGCAAAATTTTAAATGAGCGATGGCGTAACGCTGTGCCTCTTTTGAGTGCATTTAGGTTATACGTTCAATAAGTCATTTAAGAGTATAATGTTACAAACCAGCGTACACGACCCGTCAAAAATGGCAAGATTCAATATTTTTTTTAAATAAAACCCCCAGATACGGAGGACAATCAAATATATCCATCCTGATAGTACCCGCTAAAAAAATATTCTTGTACTTGGGCACTGGTGAAACTCGTCTCACAGATACGGTAATTAAGCATCCTTTCAGAGCGTGAAAGAGAGACGGACCAACCAACCAAGACAGACCGACCAATTTAATACATACAATGAGATCCCATTGTAATAACATAGGAGAAATTGTGCACAAAATGAAATACTTCAATTTATATGTTAATTGATTTATATTTTAGGCGACACTTGGATTTTCATTATTAAGTGTTGGTATTTAATATAAGAGTATCTAAAAAGAGCTGTTGCGAGTGCATGTGGGATGCCCTGTCAAGTGATAAATCTGTCATGGATCGTGAATATCGAAGAGATCATCGTATCACTGATAAGCAAGTGTTGTCTTATCAGGGTGTAGGAATTCGTTTTTTTTATTCAATGAGAGAGAATTTATGATAACTTTAGTTGCATGGCACTGGTTATCTTACCTAATTATACCCGTGGTGTTTTTATTTATTTATATCTTTATATTCCCTTAGGGGGATACAACTATTGTATATTTGGAAATTAGCACTCCCAGGGGGAAAATGGGAGGGCCTGAGCTGAGAGTTCTTTTTGGGTCTTCTTTTTGTTGAAATAAAATGTTTTTGTTACGTTATTAAGGAGCATCTTTTTTCGGTTCACTGCTGCCTTATTTTTCAGCACCTATTACTTCCTTCTTCAACTTTGATCTTCTTTCATGAACTTCTTTCTCAACTTATTGTTTCTATGCCCTTTCTGCATAGATTCCGCATTCCCTTAACTCCATGCTAAATGGTGCCTTCCTTCTTCCTCTCATTGGATCGCATTTGTTGCGGATAGGGAGGCTTTAGCTAAAATAATAATCTAATTTAGATCTTCATATATTTCTTTGGTGTCCGATTCTTTCGTCTCTCTGTCACGCTCATGCTTAATGATCGTACCTGTGATACGAGTTTCACTAGGGTGATAGAACAAGAATGTTTTATTCACAAGTTCTTTTAGGATGGATATATTTGTTTGTCATCCACATCTGAAAAGATAATTCTTGGAAAATGTCGAATCCCATAATTTTTAACTGGCTGTGTAAACTAGTGATTAGATAAAACTTGCCCAAGTCAACAACGTGACCGAAATAGGATTTGTTCTCCGTAATTGGGAGCTGAAATAAACAGTTGCGTGTATCTGTACTACGGTGCGGGTCATGATTTAAATGCATTCTCGAATTTGCTGAAAATTTAAACAAAGTTGTTCATCATTTTACTTCACGGTAAAGTGATGGTTGGCTCGTGCTTGCGCTAATGAACGTCAAAACGCATAGGTAAAAAATTGTGTTCTAATTATTTGGGTGCGCTCTATTGTGAAGTGTTCATTATCACCCAAATTTTTAAAAAGAAAAAACAGGTTGGTGGTATACAAAACCATAGCAAACTGAAATATAACAAACGTCTATGACGTATATAAATAATCAAAATGAGTTCGTTAGAGCAGGATTGACAAGGTTTTTGACTATATCACGAAGTTAGTTTTCTGGAAAAAATCGTAAGGGTACCCTCTTATGACATTTTTCAAAGATGTTTTGTAGCAAAAACTTGAGTTTTATCACTTATTACAAATAGAGTGAATTTCTCGCATTAAATAATCAAAATGAGTTCGTTAGAACAGGATTTACAAGGTTTTTTGAGAAGAAAAATATTGAAAAAGGACTAATTTGTTCACAAGGAACACGAAGCAGCTAATTCCAGACAAGATTTTTTTTGTCTTCTTGGGCTTGGGTGTACGAAACAAGAAGTAGAAAAGCTTCATAATTCCTTTCTAACTAACAGACTTTTTAAGACTACTTAATTGTTAAAGTTTTGAAAACATTCAACATGACATCAAGAGAAATAATGAACAACAAAATAAAATTCGCCTTAATTCACATGAAATTCCAAGAAGCAGTTGCTGCTTTTGTCACAACAAAGGTGCACATGACATTTTACACAGGACATGTTGACCTTTCGTGTGCATCCTGGCTTCTTACAAGTTGCACGTTTTACTGCTACAGATGGAAAGTGACCAATCCCATCTGT
>JACJUY010005438.1:0-15859 GCA_014220935.1 Platorchestia sp. MABIK | reverse complement strand
TCACCAAATGCATTCCAAGCTCATTCTTTTTTTCATTCATTGATGTAATAAAATTTGGATCTCTCATAAGTGTTCTTATTTGAGGTCCATCAACTATTCCAGTTTTTTCTTCTCATCACTGAGACCAGGAAAAGTTGAACATATATAGCTGAAGCATTCTCCACTGTGATCGAGAGCTTTGACGAACTACTTCATCAATCCTAGTTTTATGTGCCAAGGTGGAAAGACAATGTTTTTCCTTTTCACTGGAGGATCGTTGATGACATTCTTACCGGCAGATGCCAAACTTTGACACTGAGGCAGCCATTCATTTTTCACCCAATGCTCTGCTGTAGCTTTACTGTCCCAGCAACACAGAAAACATGGGTATTTTTACCTACAAGAAAGTTACCCTTTTTTAAATCGACATAAATTAACCACCTGCGAACATGATATTGCAACCTCTCGAGAACAATCTTGATATTGTCATATTCCTCTTCAGGTTTTACAGAATGACCTATTAGTACAGAGACATACTTTAATCGTGTAACAGAACACATTTCAAACCTCTTTTGGAACCGTCAATAAAAGCCTCCAATCCCTTGAATCACATGCTGGAAGTCTCATAAAGAGAAGTAGCTCTTCTTCTACATCAGTATAATAGACAAGCTGGTCATCTGAATGGAAGTACTTACGCAGTTCTACTTTCCTGTTACGATAAAATGACACTTGTGCCGGGTTCCAGCATTCGATTCTCTCTCAGTCTTGAAGTCAAGAGTTCAGCAGATTCTTTTGGTAGAGAAAGATCTCTAACCAAATCATTCAAAGCAGACCGAGTGAACAGAATTGGTTTGTCACTACCTTCATCACATGGCTGAAAAATATCTGTAGTGCCTTCTTCATCGCCAGAAGCAGGCGAGCAGAGATCTGTGTCATCAATTTCTGGAAGCGCAGTGAATATTGGTAAAGGTATTTCTTCACTATGGGCAACTGGTCGAATAGCTGAAGGGATGCTTGGGTATTGCAAATATTGCTTGGTTTTCTTATTGAAACCTTTCACATTGACAAGGCAGAAATAGCAATCATCGAAATGATTGCTTGGTTCATTCCAAACCATAGGCACTCCAAACTTGAGCTTAGCATTCTTGCCTTGAGACCATGATCTCAAGGTCTCAACACAGGTTTTGCACACTTTGTGAGGAGCCCAATGCTTGTCTTGGTCTCCAAGTGGGACTTTGAAGTAAGCAAAATACACCCTCTTAACAAAGTCAGTAATGTTGCGTCTCTGAGTCTTCAAAGCAAAGCTTCCACAGATGTAGCAAAATATATTTGGATCATTTGAGCACCGTCTTCTGTGAGATGCAGAGGCCATGGTTTGATCAGCAACACACCCTGCAGACAAATGCAAGAAAAAATTTGCTAGTTACCTGAAATGTTCCTTAAGCCTTTACTGCCTTGAGTTTTTTATTACACCATAATTTTTTCTATTGCCATTTTTTGAAAGATTGTGATACTAGTTTATGTCTATAACCATTTTCATAACTTTGCATCCAGTATTGAAAAAAATTAGCGTGACTACTTCGTCACAATTGTCACAAAAGGGAGTTCAGACTGTCATGTTTTTTCAATTAACATCAAAAATTCAAGGTATTGGAAAAAATGGTCTCGGTTTTAAGTTTATTAAATGTAGCCTTTCAACAAAACTCAAATAAAATGAAAACTATGAAAATAATGATTTACTCTATAAACAGTTTTTCCTAATTACTTAACATAAAATAATTACAATTCAGTTCTTCATAAAATGAAAACATATTGCTGTTAATTTAAACTCTAACTCAAATGTCCATGATACATTGCGAAACAATTCTTTCGAAATGTAAAACACAAATTGGCGTTACATTTCTTGCAGTATACATTAGTTTTACCTGGGCAGTCATTGTTTTTGCATCTATTTCTCTTCTTGTCTATGGCAGGCACATGAGCTACTTGGTCAAACCTCACATCGCTTGATGGTCCACTGAATCTTCTTCTCTTGTTTTCATCAGGCTCTTTTGTTGTCGGTCGTTCTCGTTTTACAGGCTCACATATTTTTCCACATTTTGTCAACGATACAGCAACATCAAGTTTGTATTCAGCAAGAGAAAGAATATCTTTTTGGGGGAACGACAGTTGGTCAGCATCACGACGATACAGCAGCCATGAATTAACAATCACCATATCAATGAAGTGGTAAATGAGCCTGTGGTAGTTCTTCTTTGACCATGTGTTGATGCGATACAAAGCGATAAGTTGGTCGGCAAGGTCTACTCCACCCATGGATTTATTGTATCTTTTCACAATGTCCGGGTAAGGAACGTCGGTCACCTTTTTCTGCCGCGTGTCAAACCTTTTGACTGTCGTCACAGGATGTGCTTTGGCAAATGTTGACACAAGGTTCACTATCTTTTCATCACGCCAACGAACAAGAGTAAGTTCCGAGTTCTCTTGCGAGAGAATAATCTCTTCAAATGAGCCT
Source organism: Platorchestia sp. MABIK (assembly GCA_014220935.1). Taxonomy (NCBI): domain Eukaryota; kingdom Metazoa; phylum Arthropoda; class Malacostraca; order Amphipoda; family Talitridae; genus Platorchestia; species Platorchestia sp. MABIK. The sequence continues at coordinate 13,365 of JACJUY010005438.1, read as the reverse complement.
TTTTCTTTCTTCATCAATCTCTTGTCATCTTTCATCTCTTTAGGAAGTCCGGTCAAGCGAGGCACTCTCAGAGTACCGCAACACCAAATCTTCCTACTTGCAAGATGTTGTAACAATGGTATTGATGTGAAGCAGTTGTTCAAAAACAGAAGAAAATTTTGGCCAGAAGGGATATTGTGTGCTAGATGTAACACAATGTTTGAGCTAGCTTTCAGATCAGGAATGGCAGGATCATCTACAGGCAATATTTTTCCAGTGTATGGTACGAAGTCATAGGTAAATCCCGCTTCATCAGCAAGGACAAAAAGCTTATAACCAAATTTTTGGGGTTTGTTAGGGATATGTTGTTTTCGTTTCGATTTACCCTTGACCGGAACCATCTGTTCATCGATGCACAAATTTTGCTTCTTTTCAATCCCTTGAAATTTTGTCCTCAGGTGATCTATGAAAGGCCTCACTTTGTAAAAGGGATCATAGTTTTCCTCCCCAGGATTTGATGCACGTGTGTTATCTGCCAAATGAAGATTGGCTTTTATCGATTCAAATCTATCACGGCTCATACATTCAGCAGCAAAATCTGAAAACGGTGAGAGTTTTTTGGCCCAATGCATTCTTGCATTAGGTAACTTTGAAATAGAAAAATAAATTAAAAGACCAAACCACTTCTGCAACTCTTCTTTTGTAAGGTTTAAAGGCTTGCTTATGTTTTTCTGAAGTGCATACATATTTGACTGTTCAACAATTTTATTCAAAAGTGAATCATCTATAAAAGTAGAAAAGTACCTTAGAGGCGATAATATTTCATCATAAATTGAAGACTGAGGGCCCTCAAATGGAGGAATTTGTGATTCTTCATTATTGATTGAAAACATCCATTTCTCTGGCAAGTTTCTTTTCTGCAGTCTGCCTTTACAAGCTCCATCATTCATCAGACTACAGTCTGCTTCTGTGTCTGCGCCTGTACATTCTGTGTCTCCTTCAATATGAATCACAACTGTGTCATCCTCCAAAGTTTCTTGCAGGTGTTCAAGTTCCATTGGTTCATCTGGTGAAGTGAGATTTTTCAATTATTCAAAATTTTAAACCAAATACTCATAAACAGCAGAAACCATATTTGATAAGATGACGACAAGCAAGTTAAGATTTATATTTAGTTTTTCCAAAAACTAAATATGATTTTTCAAAACTTATTGTTTTCTTCAAGTTATTGCACTGTACGTATATTGAGTTCATAAATCAATACTAGCCTGCTTTACTTTTTTCATGCTACCATGTCATAAAGAAACTTGTGATTATGATTTAAAGTTAACCATGACTGTAACATTCTACATTTAGAAACTTGGAGATAAATTGTGCTCACATAATTGCAAAATTACAGTATTATTTTAGAGTAATGAAAATCAAATTCTAAATTTTACAGAATAATGACACATACTCTGATTATATTGTGCTAATGAAAGAGCTTCACTTTTACTTACCATTGTCGCTATTTAGAGGAATATAATCCGGATCCTGTGCATCATCATCATCATCATAGTCAGAATGTTCTTCATCACTGTCAACAGCAACTATAGTCACATACGATGCTGACTGCGAATTACAGCCATTTCCATATAAAAATCGAGGTTTTATAACTGTAAAAGAAACAAAAAATAAAGCTCACTCTCCACTTCATGATTATAGTGCTATAAGTGCAATGTATCAGTAAGAAGTTTTCAGTATATTCCAGGCCTCTGAGTGTTTAACTGTCATAAACATGTGACTCATGTGACGAATGTGACCAATGAGGCACTCTGATTTTTATTTTTCTTGGAAATTAATTTTCCAAATTACCTGCAGACGAGTGTTGTGTAAGTTGAAATCTGTTGGTTTACTTTCGTATCATAAAAATGGGAATCTTATGCATATTCAAAGGAAACGAAAATGTTTTTAAGGTTATTAGGAGACTGAATTAAAATTAAATTTACCAGAATCAACTAAATAATCTGGCACTTTTGCTATGCTATTGAATAGAAGGATAATTTTCTGAAATTCATGAAGATAGGATACATTCGTATAGCGCAAAAACGTGATGTGCCAAAGAAAAAATACCCGATTTGAATTCAGCACCCTCAAATTAGTCTACGACGACTCTTAAATCACATGCCAGAGAATAATTTTTTGTAAACCAGTATTCAGAGGTAAATATGATGAAGAAGTGCGTAGCTGGCAGATGACCACCCTCTGCAACAGTGTGGCTGCTACTGCGCGTCAAAGGCAGTTTAGTTAGAATATTGTTGTTTACATTGAAGCAGCAACATGTCCTCTGACAACAACAACCAACACGGCGTCTCTACTATCGACAGTTCCACTATAGTTACCATTATTTATTACGGTCCTCGTGAGTGACATACGACGGTAGACGGACTGTACGCAAGATGCACAGGGTGGCGCATAAGTAACGCAACCTTTTGAAGGTAAATTTTAAAGATTTATTACCGCAATATACACTGGGCATCTGTAGACACGATACGACATGTAAATAAACTTTAAGAGTTCCTCTATCATTTGCAATTAACCCTATCGTTATACCTTTCATAGTTTATTTATTTTTAATTTTTTAAAGAGTGCGTCATTTATGCGCCACCCTGTACTAACAACCATAAAAGTGGTGTAATAATGATTGCACAGCGGTGATATTGTTTTACTCACCAGACGCTGTTCTCCGCCATTGTATAGTGGCATCATCCGAGTCCTGTGAACATGGTCCAGGTCGCTGCTTCCTCCCTTGCTCTTCCTCCAGAAGACTGTGATGTTCAAACAATTCCTGTAACCATGTTAATGTTAGGCTTTGAATTTTAAAACGTTTCATTGCACTTCGAGCTCAGCAATCTAGAATCGTTGCACAATATCAAGCAGAAGTCTAAAGTGAGGAATCAAACGCCAAATATTCCTAAAAAGCGCTTTGGGATGAATCCCATGATCAAGAGAAAAACAAAGTTAAACATGGTGCATAAATTTAATTAAGAAGTATGCAGCACATGAATTAACTCAGGTTTCATATGCTAAGTAGAGATATTCAAGGGAAAAGAATTCAAACACAAATGAAAAGAATTTAATGAGACATTGATAGTCCGTTCGTTTTCAAAAATTGCAGTGATTCTAAAATGCGGAAATCCGTTAAGAGGACTGTTCGGATTAAATCCGAAATATCGATTTCCTGTTTTTTAGTTTTAATTTCAGAAAAATTAGTTGGAAAAAGACGGACTTCAGTTTTTACCCAGACGGCCCCCTTAGATCTTCAAGCGCGNCCCCCCCCTCTTCCTCCCGGCATACACAAAGCAGGTTTGAGCCCTCAGCAGGCGAGGCTTAGCCCTAGAGCTCACGGTCGAAATGATTTAGAATGAAAATAAAACATTCCGACACACACAGCGAACAAATTCTGAGTTAGTTCGAGCAGCATACCCCTCAGTGCTGCAAGTTTATTAGGCTCTCCTGAAAACCTGAAGTCGATGACGTTTGAAATGTAACTTCTCCCACAGTTTTAAAGGTACAGGAATGCCAACTTTATCAGTTGATAACGCTTAAAAAATGCTAGCAAAACTATTAAATCGATTTTTTTGAAATACGATTTAGGTTAAAAATTATTTGAGACCTAAGCCGGAAAAAAAGGGAAAAAGTAGATTTTGGGGGAAAAAATCAAGTTATCGAAATTCCATTGCAGCATTTCTCCAAACGATTTATTTAGCATTCGAAAAAAACACGTTGCCGGTTCCGTAACTTCAAAATCGCAGGAGATACATTTTTCGCAATACATACTCATTTTTTCAGTTTGGTGTGAATGGTTGATGCAACTGACATACTGCAAGGCCTACGGTACAAAACTATATTCATAAAGGGTTGAGAATAGTTTCCATGGGGTATTTTACTTTAACACATTCCCCGCATGTCCAGATATGGCCTTACTTTCTCTGTTTCGAAACACTTACTCTGTTTCGACATACTTTCAGTGTTTGTAACTTCAGATAGGCGCCAGCCATCACGGAAAGTGTAGGTCAGCGTCGCTCTCTATTGTCATAGCATAAATGCAGTTAGATTATTAGTTAGTTTAAGCCTCCCTATGCGCAAAAAATGCGATCCAAAGAAAGAAAGAAGGAAGGAAGGCACCATTTAGCATCAAGTTAAGGGAACGCGGAATTTATGCAGAAAGGGCATAGAAACAGTAAGTTGAGAAAGAAGTTTATGAAACAAGATAGAAGTTAAAGAAGAAACTAGTAGGTGCTACAAACAGGACAGCAGTGAACCAAAAACAAAAAGTAGTCCATAATACCATAATTTAAAAAACATTTTATTTCAACAAAAAGGACTGCATAACTCTCAGCTCAGACCCTTAACACATTTCCACTCCGGGAATGCTAATTCCCAACAACTCCAGTTAAAAATCTTTGCACATCATTGAATATCTATCTGACAGCACAAGCAGCTTCAGACAAGCTACATCAATAGAAATAATAACTGCAGCTCCACAAGCGCAGAGAAATAAATGCTTCATTTTACCACCCAGTCTATGAATTCAAAGTAGCCCCGTCAATAGAGGACACCCTGTGATGACCCGTTACGTACCTCATGTTGCTGACAGTCAAAGACTTCTTCCTTTATGGTGATGTTCTCAAGCTTGAAGTCAGGAATTTCATTTTTGATGGTTGCTTCAGCATTCTCTGCAGCATGTGGAGTCTCAACTGCAATAAGTAGAGATGCAACTTGATCACTAGAAATTTAAAGAAACGTGAACAGTGTACACAGCACTTTTTGTCTACTAAAATAACTCGAAAAAAATCATGAAATTTCAACACCTAACTCAAAACCATTTGAAATAATTGCTGAACAAATAATTACTTTAGATGCATATATAAATGGCCTCTAAAGAATAAATGGCAATAGAGAACTTACAAGCATCTCTACCCACCTTCCCATGAACTGTCCACAAGATCTTCCTGCTTCACTGTGACATGGACCCCATTTGTGTTGGTTTCAGCAAATGGTAGCTTGAGTTCTCCAGTCACAAAACGTTTCATGATGGTTGGCAAGCAAGCAACAGAGCAGTGTGATGTGCAGTGGAATGCTTTATTGGTTTAGTAAACAAACGATAGATTGACTACAAGTAATAAGGAAGGTGAATTACATCAATCTCAGCAGATAACTTCTGAAACAAAATTGTACAAATTAGGAAGCATGTGAGAAAAAAAAAAATCTGGACCTGACATCAGTTGATATAGTCATTATTCGATTTGATAACATCTTGGTTACATGACCTGTGTGACTACCGCACATCAACTACAAGTACCAATATACAAACTCAGTCTGCAGGTAGTGTAACAGCACCCTTTGAATGAATACGTAATTAAATAAGTAGTTATTTAAAAAAAATCATAAAAATTTAAAATCCGAAGTACTCAGATAGGAATTATATTTAAGAGCAGCAAGGTGAGCTGAAATTTTCATTTTCAACCATTGATTTGTAAAGTTGATGACTTAAATAATATAAAAGTAACTACATTCTTCTTAGAATCATATATTTTAGAGGTGAATTTGTTTTTTTAGGTTAAGAACAGAGAAAAGGAGTCATTAATTCTGAGGTAGACTTGAAATTATTTTTCATGTTTGACAAGTGTGGTTATCTATTATTGCTCAGAAACTTGCAGGTAATGGAACAATCTTGAAGATTACCAAGTTTTTGAAATTCCAAGCCAGATAAAATGCAATTAAAAAAACGAAGAAGCAAGGCCTCCTAAAGAGATAATCACACATAAAATGTCCCCACGCAGAAAACCCTGCATATTGGAACACCCTTCAAATGGAGAGGAAGAAAATACAAGATTAGATTATTAGTTAGTTTAAGCCTCCCTCTCCACAACAAAGGTAACCAAAGAGAGGTAAGAGGAAGGCACCAATTAGTATGGAGTTTAGAGAATGCAGAATCTATAGAAGCAGTAAGTTGAAAAAGAAGACTATGAAACAAGATCAAAGTCAAAGAAAAAAGAATTAAGTTAGGTGCTGAAAAACAGGAGAGCAGTGAACCAAAAAAAGATGGTCCTTAACATTACGAAAACATTTTATTTCAACAAAATGAAGGCCTACCTAACTCTCAGCTCAGGCCCTCACATTTTCCCCCTGGGAGTTCTAATATCCATAGATAGAATAGGTGTATCCCCTGAGGGGAGAAGAAAATACAAAAAAAGAGAGAAAGACGAAATGAGCACTGATTGAAACTGTGTGGGCATGAGAGATGTAGGTCTCAGATACTTGTCTACAGCTGAGGTGACTCATGGTAAACTACTAGGGATGCCAGACCCCACAACATATGATCAACAAACTTACCTAACCTAAACATATCTAACATAACTTGGAGAAGACCCTTGCAACCAATCAGGTTAAAAATTACAGCGCTTGACCTTTATTTCCCTCAAAATAAAATTATCAATATGAAAAAATGAGCTGCAAATAAAACCAAAGAGCAATTAAGCAGAAGTATTAATCAAGTAGCAAAAAAAATACAGATGTTTGAGATTTTGAATAGGAAATGACTGTTTAGCAGATAAGGCCCAATGCTTTGGCACAAAGGAATTTTCAATTGATATTTCAATAAATTGTTGCACAGTCCTCTGACTTTTCTTAACCAGACACAATCTAACCATTAACTTATTAAAATACTTCAAAACTGAAAATTTTCAGCATGAGCCTCCCTAGAATGGTCATCAGAATGCAGGAGCTGAAAGGTTTATTATTTGCATACAATTTACATTCATCCAGAAATTTTTGGAGAATAGATGATGGGTATTAATGTAGTTCTTAGAAGAAACATACCAGTAACTGCTGTATATAGGGTATAAGTATCCCTAGTTTACCATTATAATCAGTTAGATGAGGGCTATGAAAAGGCCTTCAATTTCAGATGTCCATTTACTGCTACCAAGAACGGACAAAACCCTCGACTAAAGACTGGAGAATATTCTACCATTAGAGATATAAAATTTGAATGACCAGTTGAAATTTCTATGAAAAAGGAATAATCAATTTAAATGGCATAATAATATCATGAACCTTATCAACACAAAATTTCCCATTTTAGGAATTCAGTAAAATTTTCAATTTTCCACGCTCAAATAAGTACATTGCACTTCTTAGCATTAACCTAATTTGTCATTACAATGCCACATCTCATTATTGATATGAATTACTCAACATAGAATGTTTCAATCTCAACAAATCCTAACTCAATCTCAACCTCACCACAGCAAAGCTCATCTCGGCATCTCCACGACAAACCTCAACCTCAACATGGCACACCTCATCTCTACCTTAACATGGCACATCTCATCTCAACCTCAACATGGCACACCTCATCTCTACCTTAACATGGCACATCTCATCTCAATCTCAACATGGCACATCTTATCTCTACCTCAACACAACATATCTCTATGTCATTGCAACACATTTCAACCTTAACACAACACATCTTGAATACAGCACATTTCTCAATTGGAATAATGCTCTTTCCACTAAAAAAAATGCTCATGAACCCATCAATGATGCTCTACACAGAATTCACTGTTCAAAACCCAGAATTCATACTGCTTAAGCAAGAATTTGTACTCCTTAAGCCAGAATTCATATTCATTGAGCCAGAATTCATACTCCTTGATCCAGAAATTTATACTCATTGTCCATTGAGCCAGAATTCATACTCCATGACCCAAAGTTCAAACTCCTGGACCTCAAGTTCATACTCCTCAACCCAAACAAAATAGTCTATCTAAATTCCAATAAATCTTGTGACAGTGAGCCTAAATTGCTTATATGAAAGAACTGTTACTTCATCAGGCTTGAGAGAAAAACCATGGTACGCTTTGCTCAAAATATGGACTGCCAAAGCTTAATCTTAAAATTCAGTACTACTTGAGAGTAATGAAAATAAAATTTTAAATTTTGCAAAATTATGACATACTTTGAATTTTTTGTGCTAATGAAAGAGCTTCACTTTTACTTACCATTGTCGCTATTAAGAGAAATATAGTCCGGATCCTGTGCATCATCAAAGTCGGAATGTTCTTCATCACTCTTAACAGCAACTATAGTCACATACGATACTGAACTCGAATACAGCCATTTTCATTAAAAAAACGAGGTCTTATAACCGTAAAAAAAAAGTTCACTCTCTACTTTATAGTTATAGCGCTGTAAGTGCAATGTATCAGTAACGCTATTTCGTTATTACACTATCGACAACTTGGCACCACAATAGCGGGGGAGAGGAAGTGGATCAGCGGACTGCACAGGGCGACAGGCTTTCATTCTGTTCTTCGAACTACAACGGTGCCGTCTCTCGGAATTTTGATCAATCTACTGAGCCTAATTACACTGGTTTACAAAAAAGTTTTTTGTTGGATAGTTTTTATTTGCTAACTTGGGGGTGCTAAATTCATATATATAAATACTTTTGCTCTATCACCTCTAGTTGTCTGGCTTTTAAATAGTGTCATTTTAGCATAAACAGTGTGCGGATCAAGGGATAGTGATACGCTGGAGTACTGCAAAGCTTTACCGACGGCGGATGTTGTTTCAGAGTGGGAGCGCGACCAAATGCGCATCTAAGAATGCGGCGAGCATATTTATACTCGCAAAACGGGGTCAGAGGGATAAACGCACATACGTGCTACACAACAGAGAATACATGTGCAATTCCAATAGTTGCAGCAGCTTATAACAGATAAAACAGGATAGATAAAGAACACTGATTGAATAAATATTACTTGGATCACACAATTACACAATTCATAGTACCACAGACAGTAAAAAGTGTTTTCTCAGATCTGGTTTATTTTGCCTCCGGGATGTCACGCAAGAGCATCCAGCAGAAGTCTCCCATCATGCCGGGGTCCCATTTGCCTTGATAGTTGCTCTCCATTTTTGTAATGTCTTGGTGGAATCTTTCTCCATGCTCATCACTCACTGCTCCAAGATTTTGCGGGAAGAAGTTGAGGTGGGAATGGAGAAAATGAATCTTGAGTGACATTCGGCACCCCATATCCTCGTAAGACTTTAGCAACTTTTCAATACAGGTTTGATAATCTGGTACGTGTGTGTTACCAAGGAAGCCACTACAGACTGACTTGAATGTTTCCCATGCTCTCAGTTCCTTCAAGTTGAGAACCTCCTCAAAATCAGCATCCTTCAGCACTTCTTGAATCTGAGGTCCGACAAAGATGCCCTCTTTGAGCTTAGCAGCACTAAGACCTGGGAACACAGTAGACAAGTGTTGGAAGGCAGCACCATTTTTGTCCAACGCCTTCACGAAATTTTTCATCAAACCAAGCTTGATGTAAAGAGGAGGAAGAAGCACCTTACTCATATCCACCAGAGGATTCCCCTTGACGCTATGTTTGCCAGGAACTAAATTGCTTCTAGACCCCCAGTCTTTCTGCTTGTAATGCTTGGATACAGCTCGACTATCCCAGAGACAGAGAAAACAACAGTACTTTGTGAAGCCCGCTTGCATACCCATAAGAAGACCAATGACCTTGATGTCCCCACACAGACTCCATTGGTACTCTCTGAACTTAATAGCTTCTAAAAGATGCTCCATGTTGTCATAGGATTCCTTTAGATGTACAGAGTGTGCAATGGGAATGCTGGGATATTTATTCCCGTTATGCAGAAGCACAGCCTTGAGACTTCGCTTGGAAGAGTCTATGAAAAGAAGCCAGTCTGAAGGATTATGTGGCAAACCAAGGGACGCGAACAAGCCAGGTATGTTTGTGCAGTAGCACAACTTGTTTTCCATGTCGAAAAAGGAAGCAAGGTCTTTGTTCCGATTCCTGAAACTGGTGATCCTTACATCTTCCTGGACAAGGTTCCACTGTTTGAGCCGAGAAGCCAAGAGCTCTGACTGCTGTTTTGACAAATACAAATCCCGAGCAAGATCATTCAAGTCTTCATGCGTGATCCAGTGTGGATTGTTGCCACTTGTTCCTGAATATGCAGACTCAATATCTTCCAAAGATATTGACTCGGCAGAATCCTCCCTTGAAGGCATTTCTTTACCTGATGAGGAAAGACGATCCTTTTTTACTGGAGATGTGGGTACAGGAAGATTATCTGAATGGGGAACGGGTCTCATAGCAGATGGAAGGTTGGGATATTTGATCTTTTTCCTAGAAGATGCATGGAAACCAGTTATATTAGTTAAACAAAAATAACAATCTGCGTGGCTTCGTGGCTCTCTCCAAACCATCGGGGCTGCAAACTTGAAAGCTGCTTTCTTGCCCTTAAACCATGCAGTTAGTCCATGGTAGCAGGGTTTACAACAGATGTGTGGAGCCCAAGACTTGTCCTGATCACCAATTTGACAGTCAAAACAGTGAAAGTAGGCGGTTCTGAGGAGGGAAGTGATATTTCGACGCTGTGCAACTATTGTGTAGTCCCCACACACGTAACAGAAAGAATTGGCTTTCTTAAGGCATTCTCGATGTTTTGACGTGCTTGAAGCCATTGGAGAATCTGAAAATATAACAAAGTAAAACTAAATCATATGCAAGGCAATTACATCTGCATTGGAAAATGTAATACTAATATTTAGCTACCCAAAAGATGTGTAACACGATAGTTGAGGGACACTAACCTCCTGTGGATTGAGACCTGCTGCCCTAACTGCCAAAATCAGTCTTGATATATAATTATATATATAATGTAATGCTATCACTTACACTCAGTGCATAATAACCAAAAAAAAGGCATAAGTCTTACGATATTAGAATAAACCCTGAATACATATACGCCTTATGTACCGTATATGCACAAAATGCACACTATGCATATCTACAAAAAAAAGGTGATAAGCAAAAACGGATTTCAAATTTGAATTCAGCACCCCCAAATTAGGTAAAAACAGGTTATGTACTTGCCTCAATTTCTTCGTAAAAAAGTGTTACCGGCCCACTGCAACTGTCACTTTAACACGTTGACTCCGAAGTGGTACATATGTGTACCGCTAGGTGTATTGCTCATTTATGTACCGGAATATATAAATAACATTTCAACTATTTTGCAACCTTTTCCGAAATAAATTGTAGAGTGAAAGGTAATATATTATGGTTCAGTTGTATTCTTTAGACTTTTCAAAAAAGTTAGAAATGTTTCAGAGCAGAAAAGTCGGTTTTTCAATAAGACTTCTTACCTAACAAAAGTGACCGTAGCAACCGCACGTGCTGCCGTCAAAAGACAAAAGTTCATTAACTTCACTCACTTGTAACTTTCGAAATAATGCACCTATCGAGTTCAAATTACTCTCAAACGAAAAACTGAAACATTCTTAAGAGAAAATTGTATGTGCCAACATTCCTTAGCATTCAAGACAACAGGAGGCGAAGTTCTCGTAACCCCTTAATGAAAGGCAGATTTTTTCGATGAGCCTCATTTTGTCTCGACTCTAATTTCTAAACTATAGCACCTAAAAGCTTCAAATTTTTTTTAATTTCAACATCAAATCATTCATCACAGTGATATGTATGACAAAACTCTCATACGCTTTCTGAAAGGGCAGGGAGAGAAGTTCTCTTAACCCTTCTTCAATGAAACACCGATTTTTTCGATGAGCCTCATCTCCTCTTTACACTAATTTCTAAACTATAGCACCTAACTGGGTCTACTTTTGCTTGAACAATTGATTGACGTTTTGATCAATGTGACTGTAGAAGAATATGATTTATTTAATTTTTTACAGCCTAAAGATGATAGTTTCATCGAAATGTTGCATTCTATAGCATGGCAGAGGTATAGAATTTCAACGATTGCCATAGCGCAGGAAAAAATTGTGAGAGATTTCCTTCGTATTTTTTAACACGTGAAGAAATCGAAATATTTTGTAGAGTTGAGAAGTTGAAAAAGAGAATGAGAAATAAATATTGAAAATATTTAGTTGATTAAAAAAACTTACAGAAACAAAATGTGACTATAAGAGGACAATAAGCGTGTTTATGGTCGTGGTGCCAAATAATTAAAAGAATCGTTGTAATATACGTATGAAAACAATCTAGGAATACTAGTCAAAAAAAATACAATGAAGTTAAATACATGACACAGCATACACAAACAGCGCTTGAAGAAAATTGACGAAAAGCCAATGTTTTTTTTTTCTAAACGATGTTCTACTTACAGCCACCCATCAACAGTAGAAAGAAACAAAGCAAATAAAATAAAAAATGTCTTTTCAGAAAGTTGATGCATTTATCACCTGATTTGGTTCAGGAAAATGTTTTGATGTACGTGTCACTAAATATAATTTGCAGAACTGACACGAAAAAAAAATAAAAATGATAATTAACAAGTAATTTTACCATTTTAACGATTGAACATAGTATTAAGAGAAACAATAAGAAAGAGCAAATTGTCCGGCAGCAAATGAGAGCTGAGTAGAGACGACCACTGATGATGTTAGCCGAGCGACAGAAAAACGAGAGTTAACAAGAAAGTACCTGAGAAGTGAATACAATGAATTCAACACATGTGAGTCGGATTTTTTTATTATATGTTTAACTCAAAAAGTTTTCGCTGACCTTGACAGAAAGAATCTTTGTATATTTGCTAGGCGTCATGAACACTGAAAACAGCAGGCGAGTACACTGTCGAAAAAGTGAAATTACAACTTTTTACTTTACGTGATAAATGGTTACATAAATCAATCAAACGATGGTTTTTAAGGACGTTAAATTATTTTTTTATGTAGCAAAAGCATGTAAAGCATCATATGAGTGAAAATGATTAAAAAAGCATGGAAAACGCACTATATACAAAAATGACAAAAATCAATAAATTGGATTATCTATGTGGCTTAATCATGTAATGCTTGTGCATAAAATTATTAGAAAGGAATTCTGCAGTAGGTATACCACCAGTTGCAATAAAAATTCATCGCAAAAAAGTGTTTAAAATTTATTGTGAAACAATTCCTTCCGTAAGAAGATACAATTTGAAACTATAAACTATCACCGGGTACATAAGTAGAAATAATTTCATGAGGACGAGACATCCTGGACTGACCAAAACACTAAATGAGGTCGTAAAGCTATGAACAAACTTTGTGGTTTTCGGTTGAAAGAACATCTTAAATAAGAGAACTCAATGGAGTCTTCTATAGGAGAAATGTTGTGTGGTCGATATCGAAAAGCATTTTCACACATAGGTTAAGCACAAGGAAAGCTTAAAAAGGGTTAGAAGCTCAAGGGTCATTTATGACTAGGGGACATTTCGGCCAAGATGCGCGTGTGGTGTTCTCCCCCAGGCTGCAACACGCTTCGGGCAGACTTTGAGATATCTTTTTCGTGACAG